>VWZD01000538.1:0-153132 GCA_013396695.1 Sakesphorus luctuosus | reverse complement strand
TTTTTCTTCTACCCTTATAGATGAGTTGCATGTGAGTTGGATGATTCTGAAAAGGAACCATTAGAATGAAGGGTAATGTTTCTTTACAGTTTTACTTTTATCAAGGGAAATACTTGCTGTAATCAGGTGTGAAGCATTACCTGAAACCTTCCAGCTCACATCTGAGAAAAGGCCTATGGAAAGGTGTTGAAGGGATACCTGTAGTCTGTGACTGAATTGTATACCCACTTTCTCTCCTTGAAACTTTGTCTAGCTGGATAAAGCAAAGCAGCAGGGGGATAACATAGAATGAAGAGTTTAAGAAATACTGAGCCATGTATCTATATCTATCTATATCTATAGATATAGGTATAAACAATACTTGAGGAAAAATACGTTAGAAAGGGCAAAAACATATCTGAACTTTTAGATGGTGTAATTGTATTGTGTTTATCTGTGTTGCAGCCATTTTATGCTACTTTTCTGGCAGACATCCCACAACTGTAAGTCTTGGTGAAAGGCTGACAGAAGGATGATGCTGTGGGAATTTCAGTCTCACTGATTTATAATTTTGGTTATGCTGCTTGGCTAGTGGATTATGTGTTATTTTTTCCAAATGACAAGCTGTAGAAACAGGTGATATTTTTCTCAGAAATTCAATATTGCCATTGAATGTATGGTGGTTTAATATTTTGCTGTTGTAATGATTTAATTGTCAGTATTAAAACATAAAAAGCCCCCTACCAACAGCAAACAACTAGGGATTGCATGTAATTTACCCCATTCAGTAGGTTCCACTTTGGAGATGGATGCATGCTACACTGCACCCAACTAATTAGTCAGAAAAAGTGCTGTACTAGTCAACTAGCCCAGTCAACTAGGACAGATGTTTCCCAAGAATAGTACCTCTAGCTCTTTCAGTGCTGGTGTCCAGATTGCAAACACTCATGATAGAGCCAAATAGTTGTATATTCTCCTTTTTAATGCAGAGGTGGATGGGAATTAAATTTGAGGGTTTCTTACACTGACAAGCATAAATATTTTCCATTTCTAAGGAAATAAAGTACCATTGTTTTGCAATTATACCCATGAGCTACTTTATACTCATTTTCTAGGTATTTTTGGTTTCTGAAAAGGCATGATAGGCTGAGTTGTACCTTGCACCTGAGGTCAGTTTGGTGCTGTAGAGTGGGTAAAGATTGTTTGGATTGGCACAGGTGTTTGGTGCTCTTCTGTCACTGAAGGACCTGTGCATCAGGGATTTGCTGTATTAAATCTCAGATACACATTGATCCTCCCTCCAGCCCGCCTGTGCCATACACAGCCCAGGACATGGTACCACCAACACTTCAGGAATGAAGTTTCCAAATACCAATGGGCTATTAAACATTAGAATTTAATTCTTTTTGTTGTGTTACTGGCTGCAGGAATCATCTTGGTTTTTTGGTGAGGTGAAATGGTAAGGTGCCTGGCAGGTTACACAAGGAGCTGGAGAGGAGAAGGGGTAGATTTGTAGCAAAGTCTGCCTAAGGAAGGGTTTAGGCCACTGATCTATGTCACTGTTCCTATTCACTTGTGTGTATACATTTGGTGTATACTTAAATCTTTGCAACCCACCTTGGTGTTAATAAGACCATTCCTATAGGGTGTTCACTATATTCTACCTAAATAATCTTTCAATGTACGCAACTCAGTGTACTTACTGAGCTGGTATAGATCATACTCTTAATTGAAAACCGCTGAGCTCAATAACATTCCAGAAAAATGTCAATAGTATTGCTTATTGTATCACAACCTTCTCAAATATTGTGTCTCATAAAGTAATTTAACAGTTAGTCACAGGATATGGTAAATAACAATTTAAAGAAAAACATGACTGATTATGTCTAGATTCATGTTATTTGCAGACCAAATGCCTGATTGAATTTCAGACTGAGGTAGTAAAAAATCTTTGTTTGACTTCAATTAAAGTTTTGTCAGACTCTCAAGGTTCCAAGCAAATTAACTGATATGGAAGGAGTGTGTTAATGTGAATGAGCAAGCTCTTGCTTAAACTTCTTATAATCTGAAATATGGCTGCAACAAACTGATGTTACTAAATATTTCTCATCGACTGAATTGGTCAGAATTGACTTCTTTTCTAGGTAGTTAATAGTGATTTGAAAAGATATATTTGAACTACCTTCAGTATAAAGGGAGATATTTTTTTCACTACTTGTGATTTGCTTATTGAATTACAAAGAATGGCAACCAGGAGTGAGAGTAGCAGAACATTTTCTTGCTGTATTAAAAAACGTTTTCATAGTACCTAATTTTGTAAAACCAGACTAGACATGGGAAGACTTACTATTGCATCTAAAGACAACTGGGGAAGATGGGCTTAGAGCACCCTTGTGCAGACTGACATGAGGAGAGCCATACTGTAAAGCATTCTGCATGCCCCAAAGACTTCCATGCATGGCTTGCTCTGAATTTATTCCCCAAATGCACCACTGAATGTGAAATGTCCTCAACAGAAAGCTGCATAGATCTTAGTTTATCACTTTTTAATTACTGTGCACACAAATGCATTGACATTGAGGGTTAGTGCTACACATTCCCCTGGTTCTAAAGTTCTTCTCTTGTCTGTCTTTCACCCAATTTTATTAATAGTGGTTGAAATACTATTTATCATTCTTCTGTACTCGAGTTCTCTGCCATTATTTTCCTCCATGCTAAAGTGAATAGCTGTTTTTTACCCCAATAGTATGTTCTACTGCTAAATGTCTCTGTTGGTCTCCAAATGATAATAACACTAGTGAACCCACAGAGGAAATAAAATCTGCAAGGTGTTTTTTTCAATTTTGACAGACACTGAGAAGTAGCATTTGGGCAACCATGCATGTATAACTGAATATAAAGCAAAAGCCTTAGAACTGAGCATCTAGAGGAGATGCGTATGCCTGCCTACTTCAGCTTGAAATGTATGAAATCGTTCCGTTGCTTGGATCTGCTCAGGATGGCAGAATATCATTAAGGCCACATTTCACATTAATTCCTTGGATTTAGCCTTTGGAGCTTCCAAAGGATGAGCAATAATGCAGTGATATTTGCTGATGGATTGGAAAATCCAGGTAGCCTGCACCAAGATGTAGAGTGATATGAATTAAAGGCATTCCTCCAGGGTCTGCACATCCATAGGTTTAACACATTTTTCTCTTCAGCAATTAAGCATGAATATCTAATTACAGCTTGTTTCATAGATACATGATCCTCATGAAATAATTGAGAGACTCAAAATATTTTCATTTTACTATCTTGTCATAACCATAAAAAATAATTAGAAAGTTTAGCAGAATTGACTAATGTCTTGTTTTCCTGATGGCTTTAAAGTTATTGAATGTTAATAATTTTTGTGATGTAATTTAATTTAGAAGGATGTTATCCCATTAATCTCTGTGGGGTTTTTCACATCACATTGCCATTCAGCTTTCCTAAGAAGGAGTCTACAATGTGTGCTCTGTGAAGAATACAAGATCACTGTTTGCTTACAAAGGGCTTGAAGGAATCTAGCTCAAAGATCAGTCTTCAAACAATTAATTGTTGTGTGCAAGTAAGAAGGACTTAAAGCATTACATCACTTCTTTTCTCCTTTAGCTGGACTACTTCAGATGGAAACAAGTTGCAGACCAAAAATGCTGTTGACAATCTGCTTAAATATTGGTTTGCCAGGCATGTATGGTGTTTAAGAGCAGGTACAGTTCGTTCAAGCTGAAAAGTGAGACTTCAAATTGTAATGCTTGTGATAAACTCATTGCAGAATAATTGCAGACAGGTTATTTGCTTTTTGCATTATTGAATCCCTAGCATGTTTGGTCAGAAACTTTATTGAGAAGATACCAGAATCTTCTATAGGTTTTTTTTTTTCAACAAAGGCTATGATGTCATATCACAGGGTGTCCTTGGGCTTCTGTGAGTAAATTCAGAATTCCTAAAATGATTACTTTTATCTCTACTTTAAAGGGCAGAGTAAAAATAAGCTATAAAATCTCTTTCTATTTATATAAACAATAGATTATCCAACATAGGATACTTGTGCCAGTACAGCCTAATTAATTTACAAACCCACTTTGTTTGTTTTTAAGTGTAGCACTGATAAAGTTAGTTTTAAGGACTTGTATAAATTTGTTTTAATGCTGAGATGTGACTTTAAATCCATGAGATCTGGAACAAACTTACTCAGCACTTGGTAACCATAATTTTCTGCAGATTAGTTCACACAGGAGTATAGTTATCGTAGGTGAAAAGAAGACTTCTCAGAAGTTCTCTCCTTAAAAGGTTTCACACTATCTCAAATCACCTTGTATTAGTTACTGTGTAAGGACCTATACATGGATAGTTGCAGCAGAGCTGCTGAAGTTTATCTGTGCCCTGAGGCCCACAGAAACTGCACGATAAACTGAGAATAACCCAAAATTTCTACATGTTCAGTGGTTTTCTTTGTCAATTTCATTCCCTTAACAAAAAAGGTAAGAAGTATATGTGACAAATGCATCAAAACTCACCACCCAAACACAAAACAACCTATGGACAATCCACCCCCCTGCAGTGTCAATGCTATTTGAGGTCTGGCTGTCCCTATATCTAAAGTTCAAGCCACAGGTCCTCAGTTAAATTCCTAGAGAAAACATAGCAAATTTTTTACCCTGTGAACTTTTTGTACAGCATTAGGTTTTTGTGCAATTTCTATTTGGTAGGATTAGTTCTGTGGAGCTGTTGTTTCTTCGGTATTGTATTTTCACATTCTTGTTAACTATTCAGATAGCCCTCTGATTTATTGTGCTATCCCTCATTCAGATATGAAAATATAAATTGCCCTCCAATACTGGTTTTAGAAAACTCAATATTAAACGAGGTTAGAGTGGTCAAATAAATGTGTATGTGCTTCAATACCATAAGTTGTGGTTTAGGTTATAGAGTGAGGCAACTGAGTTGGCTGGTTTTGGCTAAACTCCTTTCCATGACATCTGTATACTCTAGAAATGGAAACATAAGTATTCAAGTTGGTACATTATTTTTAGAAATTCCTTATTGAAAACTTGTAGAGATTGTGTTTCTGTATATCAAAACTTTCCCTTGAACATGGATTTCATAGCCAATATCAATTAATCCAATTTTACATACGTCAGAAACATAATTCTGATAAAACAACAATTCTCTTAATTTAAAGGAAAATATTTATTATATTTTTGTTTAATTACAAAAATGTTGTCACTGATGATTCACAGCCATAGCTGAGAATGTCTGATGAAAGGTACCTGTCAGTCATCATTCTGCTTCACTGGTTTGTGTTGCTTGATGGTAGTGTTTCACCTTGTTATTTTTTTAACTCATGGTATGTTTAGTAAAGCTTCGTCTTGCAACTTTTCTGAGCTCAGGTATTCTTGGCCTTAGCATCCCCATGCTCAGTGTACATCACAGAAATAGTCCCTTTTGAAAAACGACTCATGCTATTGAGTTTAGCCTCAGCAGACTTTATTATGGTTTTACTTTCCCCATTCAGATACAAGTACTTTCTCCCTTTGAATTGCTATAATTATTCACACTTTTATAGGCCAAATGCAGACTAGGTTACTTGCATTATGGGTTGAGGGACAAGTAGTAAAATTCCATAGCCTAAAACTATCTTTATAGTCAATAAAACTAGGATTTTCACATAAATTCTTATCCCTAAAGAACATACAGACTAATTCTGGTCAGAGTACAGCAATTGGAAAGTTAATGAAGACAAAAACTTAAAACAAATCGAAGTGGACTAGTGAAGATATTTGTTGTTCATGTGCTCATGTCAATTAGGAGAATCTTGCAGAACAAATCTATTTTGTAGATTTTGCTGATAAGGAATGAGGTCATGAGGGATGGGGAAAAAAGGGTATGTGCTACATATAGATGGAAGGTTAGGAAAAAAAAAGAAGTCCCTTGCTGGGTTAAGTTTCCAATGGCTAACATTTTTATATCCGGAGCCAGACTATCAAGTGAGATCTCAGTCCTGGGAGAGTTTCTGCCCACAAAGCCCACCCACTCATGAACTACTTAATATGTAAAAGTCAGCTGAAATCTCTAAGTTGCTCGTATACAAAGCAACCTGTAGGTCTTCCTGTCATCTGCGATTTTAATCTTTAACATAACAACAGCCATTCAGCTAAATCTGTGCACTTGGAATATCGCTTTGTCTGATGCTGCTGTGTTATAGCATGAACAGAAGTTACATGTGCCTACATGTTATTTTGCTACTTTCTCCATCTAGAAATAACAGACCATTATTTTAAGTATAGAAACAGTACCCTGCACTTCTCTGCATATTTACAACAGAATCAGAAATACTTTTCTGGAAAGATATAGAAAAGACTTTAATTAAGAGATTATAGGACAACTCTGTTTTTCTTCAAAAGAAGACAGAATAATAAACAGACATAACTCCTCTTTCACAAACACACTCACTACCATTTCTAAGCTCCGTTGCTGGAGCAATTCCTATTCTATTTCCAGCATCCCAAAGAGCAATGACACACTGCACTCACTACAGTGCTCCTCACATCAGGAATAAAAGGAACAAGAGCAAAATAAAAGTTAACAAGAACAGATTTTCCATTACTCCCATTTTCTAAAGTAAATCATTTTTCTCTCTTATGATCTGCCCCTGCACATAGCTGGTAGATGAATGCCTCCCCTTACTTTAGCTGAACCATCTGTGTTAGTAAGGCTTGCAAGAGAGAGCTCTATTCAACAACTAAGAACTACTGCTGGCTAAAAAATAGAAGTGGCTTTCACATACTATTTTTTCTTACATTTATCTATTTTCATTTTATTTTGGAGCATCCCATATTTTACTCCCTAAACTGTAAATTTTTTTTTACTCTTCCCAGCTCTAAAAATCATTGAAGATGAATAGTCAAACACCTAGCTTTGAACAAGGAGCTAGATTGTCAATATTTCTGAATTTCCTGTATTCTGCAGGGCTTCTGGAAGAATTAGGTAATTTTATGTTAAAATTCTAAATATTCTGGTTTGGTCTAGGCATCACTATTTTACACTACATGATGTCACTGCATGTAGATTATTTGTTACGCTTTAATGTGTGGGGTGTTTTTCAGAAGAATTTAAGACTCAAGCAGTAAGATGATAATTAGATTGTTCCTTTTAGTGCACTAAACACATTTGTGTCTGGCATGCTTTACAGTGAGTCCACTATGTATGATATTGTCTCAGTACAAAACTTGCCCTGTCTTGTCTTCCTGATTAATTAGAAACAGATTGTAACCGGAGCTTTGACTAGTGGAAAGTGATTGTTACACAGCCAGGGACAAATGATTTTCCCACAGAGCCACTCCAGTATTCTAAAGCCAAGTTTAAAAATATCACAGCTGCAAGGTGTTTACATTCATCATTCAAAAAATAATGAACTCATGGAAGAATCTGTAAGATGCATTATTACAACAGTCATTGTTCATTTTATGGCATAGTACAGAAGCTGATCTAATTCTTCAGTTGTTACAGCTGGAAAAAACTGGTTTCGGGATCAAATTCTTGCACCATCTGTGTATAGCCATCCAGTACAAAATCAGCAGTGAAATGCAGTTTACATGCAGGAAACTGTTTATCCTCTCTTATTTTCTATATGGTTTCCTATATCATGCTTGGGATCATAATTTAAGAAGCTCCTTTCTGAACCCCAGTGAGGGGTGGGGAAAAAAATCCAGCATCTCCACTTCTGTCTTATGTTGTTTGTACACTCAGGCCTTCCCCAGGGGAAGAAAAGTTTGTAAGGGTGTTTTATTTTGGTTTTACTTCCTCTTGTTGTTATTTTCTCTGTTTATGTTTATTTATACTACGGAAGCAGATGCCAAATGTTCCAACCTACCTCTGTTCTTGAAGCCATCCTTCCTTCCTGGGAGCAGTTATCCTGCAGCCCAGAGTAGCTCCTCCTCTGGCTTTTCTTCCTTGGAGAAGACTAAAGCCTGAGATTCAATGTGCTGAGTTACATGGCAACAGAGGAGTAAAGCTTTCCATTTGATGTTTCTTCCTAGATAATACCTAGATATTTCCTTTCAGTACTGAAACGAGGCTTATAAGAAAGATGGTGACAGACTTTTCATTTGGGTCTGTAACAATATGACAGGGGATAATGGTTTTAAAATAAGAGAGTGAGTCATAGTACATATAAGGAAGAAATTTTTCTTATGGGAAGAGTGGTGAAACACTGGCAGAAGGTGCCCAGAGATGTGGTGGGTGCCCCATCCCCGGAAACATTCAAGACCAGACTGAACTGGGCTATGAACAACTTGATGTAGTTGAAGATGTCCCTGCTCATTGCAGGGGGATTGGACTAGATGACCTTTAAAGGTCCTTTCCAAGTCAAATCATTGTATGATATTCTGGGTGCAGACCATGAAGGACCAAACTTTATGAAACCTTCCAGATGACTGTGTGAGCATTATCATGTTTGTAGGCTGCATCCAGTTCTGGCTTTGTTCTGCCTGTTAGCAGGGACACACACCTGCACCTGGACTGCCTTCCTTGCCTGTGCAGGGAAAGCAGGGCATGCAGAGAGCAAAGCACACACCAGGAGTAACACAAAAACAGGCAACAAACCAACACCCAGAGGCAGAAAGTACTCTGGAATCATACAGGTTACGCACACCTAGATACAGCCTTGTTTATTTTTCCTTCACAAGTAAAAGGGCAGACAGATTTTCCAGCAACTTACTCAAACCAAACTGAAATACATGTCTTGGCTCCTGAACACTAATGGGAATAGACCTACAATTCAGGGAGAATTTCTCCTTGGTTGCTTAGACCAGATCAGGTGTCCTCTGTAACTCAAGTTAGATACCCTAGTTGCTAAGGTATGTTTTATTTAAAATTTAGTTTGTATCCCTATTATGAATAAAATTCAGGATGTAAATAATCGGATAATTTTTTCCTTCAGCTTCTTGCATTGAGGTTTTTTTGAGCATCTCCTCAGATGCTACATATTCAGGAAAAAAGCCTGTCACAAGTATAATACCTTTTGTTAGAAATGATGGAACTCTTCAGAGTCCTGTAAAAACATAATTTATTAAATTAATCTATAGTTATCTCCTTTTTTAACCCACTGTGTAACATCAATTTAGCAGAAAGTTGATGTTACTTTTTAAAGACCTCTAGAAGTGCAGACATTTTCTCATTCTGTTGTTCAGTAGCGTCTAATGCCCAGACATCCACAGACATCAGTGTCTCTAAGAACGATATAATGTTTATATCTTCTGTAGATCAGTGACAAACTAGGGAGCATAACACAATTAATATAGTAATATTTTGTACAGCATAACATTAAAAGGATTTCTACTTCTTAATTTTCTTATACATGTCTAAAATATCAAATGAAGTATTCCCGGGGCAGTAATTTCTTTATTTTCTTTTTTTGTTTTGTTTTGTTTTTTGTTTTTGGTGTTTATTTAGAGTAACATTTTCCAATGGAACTGAGAAATTTCTTCCTACATATAAAAATAATTCAAAATGTGTGTATGAGGCACTTAACAGAGGTATATTTTGTTCTCTGTGTGCTTTAAAATTGCTTTGTTTAAATATATTACAGTGGTCTGGAGTGGATTCTTGTCAGCTAAACTAAAGTTATTTTATACGTGGCACTTGTGTGCTGCAGACAAGCAGCTACGAAGAATATTATGTTTGCACAGCAATTGCTTAATGTATTTGGGAAAAATTGTACCTTTCTCCATCAGGCAACAGAAATGTCACGTGAACATGGAAAAGAAAGTCATGAAAGGAAGCTTATAAGAATATATTTCTATGGCTAACATTTTCATCAGGTTTTGGACCAAGCCCCTCAGCTGCACTCCTTGTGAAAATTGCATCCTGTTATGTTATTTCCAAATCTCGAGCGCAGATGTGCCATTCCTTAGAAGCATCTCAAGTTATTTGCTCAAAGAGAAAATCAAATCTGTGTGAATTCATTAAGTCAAACACAGGACTGTAAGTATTTATGATGAACCATATGTTTGTCTTAAGAAGTGCTGAATCAAACGAATGAATGTTTACACAAATAAATAGATGTATACACAAGTGACATATCACAGATACCATTAGCAGATATTACACATCCTTTCCTGAATCCAATCCTTTTTTTCTACCCATAAGCTGGGGAACAAACTTAATTAAACTGTAATAAGTTACTTTCCTCTGTGAAAATTATTTTCGGATACTTCCTTCTGCTACAGACACAGGTTTCCACAAAATGAGCACTGAACTGTCACATAACCCTTTGGTCAGGAAAAATAAATACACACACACACAGAAGCTAAAACAGAGTTACGTTTTCATAAGCTTTTATAGTTTCATGTGAAATACAGAAGCAACAGCTGGGATTTTCAACATACATCCCACTCAGAGCCCAAGCCTTCCACCCATCTGTAGAACAGCTATAATCATATTCATTAGCTTTTTTGAGATTAAATTCGTATTTATGTAACTAAGTCTTGGATGTACCTAGTTATAAATTTAGAGTAAGGTAACAGGTTTGAATTGCTTCATTTTCTCTCAGGGGTATCTTTCCATTTTATTAAGATATTTTCCCTCTATTCCGATGAGTATTGGAAACCTAAAATATTATGGATTCCAGCACCTGCCTGTCAGATACATTCTCCACTTTCAGCTGATACTACAAATCTATCACAAATCTATCTTTCAGCTCATTAAGCTGAAAATATGTCTAATTTTACTTTAAAAGAGCAGATGTTTAAGACTCAGGACTTTCCAAGCCCCATCTGGTATTAGCCCAATGGTAAATACTTTTACACAACTGTGAAAGCATCATGTTCCTGGAAAAAGTTAGAGGACAATGGAGTTCTGTGGAAGGAAGCCAAGATGGAAAAATGCAAAAATCTGTAGATAAATCACATATATTTGAAAATTCGGAGTAACTCTAACTACCACTTAGATTCCCACAAAAACACACTTTAGTTTAGACCTGCTAGTAGGATTTGCAGTCGTATTTCATATGACTGTAAGTATTTTAGAGACTGGTTGTGCTAATCTTCAGGTTATCATGAAATATAGGAAAATGAGAGCAGTTGCATTAGGTCAGATCAAAGTTTCATAACTGTCTCACGCTGCTCAGTGAAAGCAGATGTCCAGAAAACAGTGTCAGACAGGGCCAGCATATATCTCCCTGAGAGCCTGTAGTCACTTGCAGTTCAGGGCCTTTCTGAACAGACACCTTTTCTATCTGTTTAGTAATCCTCAATGGACTTAGCAGGTTTTTTTATCCCAGTTTTCCCTTTCATTAACTTGTGCAGTCCTTTCAACCCATATGAAATATTTCCTTCCACATCAAAAGCTGCAAAAACGAACTACTGTCCCACTCTACCAAATGGGACTCTCTGTTACTTTAGTAGTAGAGAGAAGCTTTAAATTTTTCTAAGTAAGCCATTATGTCTGTTTCTATATCAAAGGCCACAAAATAATTACTTCTTTGCATAATTTATTGATGCTAAGAGGAAATGTGCAAATAGATTTACAGTGGGTTTTCATCCTTAGAATAGTTATGTTATTTTGATTAGTAGGCTTCTGTCATCTGTGTGATGTACTTGTATGCGTGGAAGTATTACCGTAATAGCAATGGATCGTGCCAGTGATGTATACATATTGTGTGAAGTAACAAAATTGGCATGTCTATAAACTTTGCACATCAGTTATGCATCATCCTTGTGGACTGAAATTCCATACCAATGTAGAAAAAAGTATAATAACAGTAATGTATGAGCCAGCTGGAAATGGCTAGAATGACAGGGCAGCACACCTGCTGAAGATGTGGGAAAGATGGCAAGGATTAATGAATGCAGGCATCTCATGCGGACAAGAAATAAATAAGTATGAAAACAAAAGAGCTAAATTAATTTTTTTTGCAGTGGCTCTTATGAAAAGAGGAGTTTGAGAAAGTTCTGAATACAGGAGTATGTGTGTCAGGCACTAATAGGTTGCAGTGTCCATAGGACTGCCTTGAGAAGAAAATAACAGGACTAGTAATAAATCTGACATTCATGGAGGCCTAATAAAATTGTCTGGCAGCAGACCCGAAATGGAAGAAAGGAATACTGGTTTTCATAACATGTAATTCAACTTTGGAACTCATTGTCACCCCACTTAGTAAATGCAACATTATTAATGGGTTCATAAGGTAATTAATACAGTGACAAAAGAAGACAGACCAAAGCTATTAAGCAGAATTATACTGACACAACCTCAAACTCAAGAAGTCTCCAAACTATAGATACATGAAATTTGGTGTATGTACTGCAAGAAGTCACTCTAAAGTGGCAGCATTTCTGAAGTATCTGTAGTGACCACTACTAAATACAGTAGTTTGACCCATCTCAGCTGCTTTTGTGTTCCAGGTATTCCAGTAACTGGAAGACAGTACCATCATTTTTGCAAATCTGGGCATAAGTACTTTGTTATAAAGCAAGAAAAGCTTTTCATACTTTAAACTACAACAAAAATCATTGCAAGTAAGAATCTTCAAATAGTTTATAATAGAAGATGTACATTTCATTCTGGTGGGCTTTCATAGTGTCATCACTTTTTTAAGAATAAAAAATGTACTGTACGTATAGAAAGAAAAAGACAATTAAGAAAGAGATTATTTCTGTTTGTACAGTAGTTAAAAATTGCTATACAAATATTATTTGTGATCTTCGCTCATACTGTGCCAGGAAGATACAGCTGTTTCAACAAAGCAGATAAGTATGTAGTGAAAAAGAAAACAGCCTTGCTGGGAAAAAAGGTAAAAATATATAGTATTTAAATTGTATGCTGTGAGGAGACAAGCTTCTTTCTTCACTCTCGACCCTGTTTCATTTTAGGTATTTTTTCAGTATCTGCAGGCAAAAGGTGGTTGTTTTGTCATGCAATTAGTATGTGTTCCAGTATGTGAGATGCCCAAATATTGATGTGAATTCTGTGTTAAATGTGCAGAATATTGAAATGTTTTTACTGAGATTTTAAAGGCATAATTCTGTTGGTGATAGGGTTTTTTCACCTGCAGTCTATGAAAGAAAACACTGATGTAATTTTAACTCCTAAAAAGCAAAACTAGTTTGATTCAATTTAAAATTGACTTTTTGCTCAGCAGCAATGAACAAGTAATGGCACAGCAAACCTGTAGTTTCCTGGATACTCTTTCTTACTCTTCTTGAATGTGAGTGACACCTTTCTTCATCCAGTCACCAGGGATCTCCCTGATTGCCACAAGCTGTCAAAGATGACAGAAAATCACTCCGTGACAGTGGCAGCCATCTCCCCCATCACCTTGGATGAGTCCTGCCCAGTCTTACAGACTTGTGTTCTCTTCAGTTGGCTTAAGGAATCTACAATTCAATTTATATTTCTGTGGGTAGGAACCTATCCTCTGGAGCTACAAGCCAGTTAGAGCTGAAAGCTCTGAGATAAAACCTTGTCAGTAAAGACTGAGACAAAGAAGGTACTGAGCAGTTTGACTGTTTCTGTATCCTTTGTCACTAGGAAAAAGCAACCTCATTTTCCTTAGCCTTCCTCTTGCTCCAGTGACTCTTTAGGAGTCTTCCTTGCTGCCCTTCATGTTCCTCACTAGTTTGACCCCAGCAGATATTTAGCATGCCTGGTTCTGGCCCTGCATGCCCAGGATATATTTTTTTCTGTACTCCTCCTGGGCAGCCTGTCCCCATATTTGCTCCCTGTATGCTCCCTTTGTGTTGGAGCCCATTCAGGAGTTCTTCATCACTCTTAGCAGATGTTCTCAGCTTCCCGTCCATCACAATACTCTGTTCTACTCTAAAGAGATTGTCCTTAAAGATCACTCAGATCTTTTGGGGCCTTTTCCCTTCAGGGCAGTCTTCTGAGAGATCTTGTCTGCCAGTTCCCTGACTGAATCCTAATCTAACCTCATTTTCCTTGTACCTAAAAGGCCTGTGTCTTTCCATTACAGTGCCAAATTCCTCTGCTTCCAGAAATACTGTTATGTGGCTGCACACAGATTTCTAAGTCCTGTTTGTTTCCCACACTGTGGCCAGGTGTGCACTGGCACTTGGACCTAGTCCCTACTCATGATACTTTCTCTGGGGTTGTACAACAGACTCCCCCAACAGGTGGTTCCCCTGGACACCCTTTCTTTGCTCCTGTTTCTTCATTTCTCTTCAGACTTAGATTTTTCACAACACATTCACACCCACACAGCCCTTCAAAAATAAACCAAGCCTCAACATTCAAAGCCATGCTCATTAGCTTAGTAAGCCTATTGGAAAAAATGGTCTTGCTGCACTTGGTCACATGGGTCCCACCTATTTTTTTTTCCAGATTCAAGGTCAGTAAATAAAAGAAGAAAAATCCTTTCTTCCATCTCTAATCTTGACCTTCAACTTCTCTATTTTAACCCCAACCTGTTTGTTTCATTCTTAATCCTTGCAGCCAGGGTCTATATTTTAAAAAAAAAAAAAAATTAACAAACGTCAGTATATGAACCTGTTCTATGTGTTTCCCTCTCTTTTTTGGCAACTCTGCAGTATATTGGCCAAACAGTGAGCAGTATGTATTTATCTTTTAGATTTGCTCTTCTAGCAATGTAGTCTACACTTCCCATAGCCTGTCTCCACCTGTTTAATTCTTTCCACAGTTTATTTCCTTCTAAAATATAATCTGGATCCAATTAAATGGTTATGGCATCTTAAATGTTATACTTCATTGTTCAAAATTTATCTCAGTATTGAAGATGGTCCTTTCATTTTCTGCTGGGGGGAAATATATCTATATAGTATTAATACCATCCTAGTGCAGTGTTCTTTATTTAAAAATTACTTTCCAATTGTTTGTTAAATGTGAGTGAGGAAAAAGTTCTCTCTCAAAATAACCGTAACATTTTTGTTTATTGTCAGAATCTGCCATTTACCATGAGGTTATCACTTTTTCCATCCTCCTGGGCATACATGATGGTACAAATAAATTGCTGCAGCCCATTGATTCTAAACTGCTAAATTACTGGGGTCTATCACAGTATTCAAGTGGTTTTGAAGAAAAGCATCTTTTCCATTGCTGAGTGCTCCAAAGTAAAAGTAGATTAATAATGTATGTTTCAAACTTGCTTCCAGCATACTCGGCAGCAAAGCTCTCACTGCTTACAGGCAGCGGCGTCCTGCTTCCTACACAGAGTTTGGGGAGGATGTGTGGACACAGCTGAATGATTTAGTAGTTCCCATCAATATACCAATCCATGTGTGACAGCATTGTGAAGAAAGCACTCCTTTATTCACTGAGTGACAGTAACCAGACTTGTTCAGTTGAGAACATTTAACAAGAATGCAATTGGACAGATCTTTCGTCATTCTGACCGAGGCTAAATTTAAGCACAAGCACCCGAAAATATAGGTCACTGATTAATTCACTGAGATTCTGCATTCTTGCTATGCACTAATCACTTAATGACAAGTTACAGCAAATGCTTCAATGTGATAATTAATTTTGGTTACACATTATTAAGGTCAGAGGAGCTAACAGATTCACTAATGATTTCTATTTTAGAACATCGGACATTTCAATCAAGCATATATAAAACAGTAAATGTAAAGGAATTTAACAGAATTTACTGGCTTCGTACATGATTAAACACTGACTACTCCTCAGCATGTAGAGGTATTAAATGTTGCCATTCTATCAGAGGAAAGATCCAATACTTTTGCTGAAATAAGCACCTGCAAAACTTTTCATTATATTTAGTTATAATTTAACAAAAAATCCTGAACATAGTTAATATAATAACCAACAGAAAAATAATTCTGATTTCTACCATGTCGGAATAATCTACATGTATATATAAGGTGGACAGAAAAGTCTTTTATCCCTGGACATAAGAAACAAAGCAGGGATACATGGTTTCCAGTTCACTCACATAGAAAAGCCTTCCTCTCAACATCTTCTTTGGTATTGTGGTCGATTAGACTACCTTGTTAAGGTTACCTGAGGTACCTACCATATAAGAAGGCTGCAGAGAAGCCTGTATTCAGAAATTCAAACCACTGGGGAACTAACAGGTCTTTATTCATAATTAAACACCTTTTTTCCTCACTAGAATTTACAGCAAATCTATCTGCTTCTTTCGGGTTCTTGCCCTTCCTCTTCAAACTATGCAGACATCATAGGAAAGAGTTTTCATAGATTAAGGAGAAACAAAAACATGCTCTACTTCTTGAATATCCCTTGCCTTCAGATATAGACACTCTCAGTGAGTAAGAGAGGGGAAACCTACATCTCTTGCTGCTTTATTCAATTCTTCCTTTACACTGCTATTGAAGTTATTGGAAGCTTTTGTATGCCAAAAGCTTAGGAGACAATCCTGAAAAATTACTATGAATATGTTAGTGCCACTACACTGATAGGCTGTCTACCTAATTAATCGTAACATTGACTGAAAACTAGCATCAGCCCCATCTACATCTGTCATCCTTAGTTCTAAATGACAGTATGAAATGTTTATTAATCTCATTGGACTGCTTATTCATCTCACTGACAACCCTTCCAAATCATGTATGCTTATTTATCACCCTGATCCCAAGAAGCTGAGCTCCCTCAATTTGAAGATGTTTATGGCTGATGAGATCACTCCCACCTTACTGTTCCCTCTATCCTTTAGGTCCAGAATGAAGTTCTGAAATAATGGTGGATTCGCGATGAGTCTGCAAAGAATATTCCTGGTTTTAACTGCCAACAACTCACTCCAGTGTAACTGTAGCAGGGAGGAAAAATCTGGATACTCTTTCATTTTTAGTTTTGTTTCTCGATGGAATGATGCCTTATGTGTTCCTCCTGTCTGTTTTTCTAAACAACGTCACAATGTGTTGTCTGATTTCAAACAAATTTTAGGTGAGGAGAAAATATTCAGACATATCAAGTCTCTGTAAGTTTTGTGAAAACTGATAGTCACTGCATTAGAAGGACGCTTGGGTTAGTACTGCTACAATGGAAAAGCATATACTGCAAGGCTCAGCACCATTCTGTTCTTTCTGGTACATACCAGTGAGGCAAAAATCTGGCTGATAACTCAGAAACAGCTGCAGCATAAATTGCTTCTTGCAGAGAGACGAGTCAAAGAAGGTGCTGAGAACTAGGGTGCTTCCAGAGAGATGGTGGGCATTGGCAAGGATGATGCAATAGCAAAAACGAGAAGGCAAGCTGGAACTGTTAGAAAGGTCAGGAGGTGTAAGACTAAAGGGCAGAAAGTCCTAAAGAGCATGGGTTGAACTAGGTTTACTGCTTACAAAAAAATCTTGGTAAAATCAAGATATTTGTGTGAATATCCTTGCTCTTTAATCTCGTCCAAATTCATTGCCTGAATTTCTGGGATGCATTCTGGTATTTCAGGTTACAGAGACTAAGCAACTTTTAGTCCTACTGGCTAAGATCTGAAAGTGCTCAAATCACTTAGGCAATATAATTCAGATAACTAAGAGTATAGAAAATTTAACTTATAAAAAAGAGGGAAATATTTTTGTTACTGATTGACAAAAAAAAGATTTATTAAAACTCTGCATACCTAAAGTTTGTTTTTGTCTTTCAAAATTTTATATTAGTCAGAAGTTTTCAAAACTTATAATCTTACTCCCTTCTCCATTTGCAATCTGGGTGTGTTTGTATTAATAAAATGTTAAACAAATTGCCTGTTCTGATGCTTAATCAGAAGATAAGATCAGACTTGTATGTCATCAATCAACTTTAAAAGGCAATAGAGAAAAATATTACTTAAGGAGATATTTCGAAGTTTCAGACTTTGCAGGGATTTTGGGAAGATCTGTCTTTACTGCTGAATCCCACATAGAGCAAAGCTGAAGAAGGAGAGTAAACATGATGTTTTGCCATTGTCCTCCCCTCTGACATCTGGTAACAAGATTTCATATACCATGACTCATACATGACGTGTTTTCAACACTCATAAAAGATGTTAATGCGACCCCTTTTTTGTGGCCCATTTTTAAAGGCTCTGGATCTGCTATAGAACCTGATGTATCACCACTTTGCATGCAAAAATCTGCTTTTTGCACCTATAGCAGTTCCACCATTCACCTTGCCCTCTTTGTCATTGTTCTGACTTAAATTACCCAGCTGGTTTTCTCACAGAGATGACAATTAAGGGGTTATCACAAGAAGAGAATTAAATAATTGTTTCTGACTCCAAAAGAACTGAAACCAAATAAGACATGCAGCAGAACCCCAATCAGAAATGATGCACATAGATTTCAGCTTTTTTCTTTTGGTTTGATGTTAGTTCATGGATAAGACTTCAAGAATTAAAAAAAAAAAAATTGTTGTATGCTTAAAAATTGTCTTGTTATTTAGATGTATAAATTCTGTAGCAAATTTGATTGCATTTAAATTTTCAAAGTTTCTCTTTGTAAATTCATATAAAAGGTATGATATCCTTTAACTAGATGTTTTTTAAAATAGAACTGACCATAAAATTCAGTTCAATTTTACTTATATTACATCCATAATGTGTACTGCTCTCAGCAGGAATGGTTAACCTAAATAACAAAGACTATTTCCAAATGGGCATTTAAAAACCTGTTAATGGAAGCTCAGATATACTACTCTATGAAAGAGGTTCTGTGGTCTTATCTTACAATGACCAGTCAAACGAGTATTTAGAATGAAATGTTCATGCAATAAACCTTAATAGTGCCTTCAAGAGCACCCAGAGTAAGCTGTAAGAGGCTAAAAGCTTTCCTCCTTACCTCTGCTCTGACTCTGCAAGTCAATATGGATGTGAAACAAAGCCATGACTTTGACTTTGTCCAGTTACCCTTATGTGTGCTGATACCTCTAATGTACATGTGCTCAAGGAGTACTTATCTCCATGCATGTATTCAGGCAGGACACATAGACTAAGGTTAGGCTGGTCTCTATTTACAAGAAATGGACAGAAGGCTATTGGAATTCTTTTTCCTTCAGCTTGTTGCAATTCAGTATAGTTGTAAATATTTACTGTCAAAAGCAATTGCTGTCTTGGTTAATAAACCTCAATCTCTGCTGCTCTCATTTAACAATTCATAAAATACTGTCATTTCCTATGAGTGTATTATGTTAACTTCTGCTGCTAAAACATTGAGTTCAAAAGGAAAAAATATGAGAAAAGGAGGCATAGACTAAAGTCTCATTAGGGAAATGATGGCATCTTGGACATCCAGGCAGAAAAGTGCATTTCTGTCCTAACAACCAAATGAGCCTTGTAACTTATTGTTAGGTGAAAAAAGGAACTGCAAAGTTCCCCAGTGAGGAATAAATGCTAGACACAGCATCTTGCCTAACAATTTACTTTTTATCAATTCTTCCTATTTCTGAGGAAGTGGCATCTTTGTGTTACCGCAGCTATGCCATATTTCCCATAAAAATGAAAAGGAGGATGTTTAAAATGTAAGAGCAAGTTTCTTACATTATCATGTAGAACAAGAAGAATAAGTGACCAAGGAGATTGATTATATTTTATCTCAGTAACAAAAATCTAATCTATGTTGATTGGTGATAAAAACTATATATTTTATTTATTTTTCAACAGTGTTGAAGACTATAATAGGTAAAAGACCATTTCTTACAGCTCAGTATCAGTTATTAGGTTCTTGATTCACTCCATCTTTTAACACCTAATCAGAACTAATCAAACACCTCATTATAAGTCAATACAAAACCAATAAAAGTAGTCTAAGATTGATATTTGAACATGTGTTTCACCATTTTATTTTCTGATCTCAGTATCTAACTTCGTTTTATCTCAGCACTCTTAGAGTCCACAATTTCAAACATCACTGTCCAGATCAGGAAAAGGCACTACTGTTAAAATAAGAGCTGAGATACTCATGTATTCACAGGACACCAGAGACTAAGCTCTCAAACAAAATTTCATACAGTTGCACAACAATTAAACCACATCTTGCAACGGTTGCAGTAAAATTCTTCACTGTATGGCTATCTTGGTAATCTCCTACATGAGATCCACTCTGTGGATTTATTTTCATGTACAGAAGGGCATCCACAGTCTCTGCCCCTTGGAAACATTTCCTCAGTGAATACAAAATTACTTTTGCCCTTTGCGACATGTGGTCTTTTATGACAGCATTTCATGTGGGATTGTAAGAGGCCTGATGATGGTATCACTCGGTTGCCATTTACTTACAATGAGTTTTATTCATTGCTGTATTGCATTGTTGATTTATGGAGATTGATTTTTTTCTTAAATACTGGAAGTTTCCAAACATAGAACCCTGAGATGAGCTCAGTTGGTTAGAGCATGGTGCTAGAAACACCAAGGTTATGGGTTTCATCCCCACATGGGCCATTCACTTTAGAGTTGGACTTGATAATCCTTATGGGTCCCTTCCAACTCTCAGTATTCTGTGGTTCTATGATAAAGAGTATCCAGGGTATGTGTATATAGGGAAAGCTTGGATCTAATAGGGATCCTCCAGGTACCAGGGCTGTGCTGTGTTCAAGACAAGCATTTCTTTCATGCTCTGCGTTGTCCAGCTTCCTGACAGCAAGTAACACCTAAGTTCATTTTCCAGCTGTCACTTCCATGGTAACATTAAAAGGATTGTGGGTAAATGATAACATTAATCAGTAAATTCTTCACCCTGTCAAGTGCTCTTGCTATTTGTTTCCCAAGAACACACAATTTTTTTGCACAACAGACTGGTGTTAGTGCTTGAAATTCCTTATCTCTGTTGTTGCATGATTCACATAGACGTTACTACTAACCCTACTGGAAATGGCTCCATGAGCTGGTTGTATGCTGTTTATCAGAGACCATGAGACACGAGTGGCCTCTGGAACCCTGTTTTATTGACATCCCACTAACCTCTCATTCTCTAATGATGAGAATCTTAATGGAAGTTTCTCACCGAGTTTTTAAAAAACATCAGCAAAGCACAGCATTAAACTAATAAACTACATAGATCAGAGATGTGTAAAAAAACATTACCTAGCCATTATGCCACAATTTCCTTGAGAAAATTGTAATAATTTCATAAGTCTCTCCAGTGTTGTTCTTCACACATTATTTAACTCTTCCTTTCCCCTTCTTTTTCTTTCTCTTCATTACATTCTACTATGTTTAATAGCATTACAAGCAGCTGGAGAGCTGGTATGAAGATGCTCTCTCTGACTGATGTAACAGATGTCACAGGCACATCAATCAAGTAATAGGTTTGGGACAAAAGAATGCTTAATAAAAGTACAGAAGAAAAGTTACTCTCTAGAAAAATACTGAAGTAACACAAACTTAAAAGCCATGTTTTTTGGGTTTTGTTCTTTTTTATTATTTTTTATTTTTTATTATTTTTTATTTGAGCTATTGCACTTAATTAAAATTCCATCAATCATATGCTGTACCTTTTATGTCCAAAACTCATAGGCAGAAAGCGTCCATTTTGTGTTCAGGTTGCAGGCTGAGCCATGCCTTCTCTCTACTGAATTTCAACCTGAAAAGTAAACATCCAAATGAAAAAGTGGCTAACAATCTGCACAGAAAAAATATCTCTGTTATCAAAGAGCATCTGCAGAGAGGGTTCCCTAAGAGATAATATTACATGTTTCATTTAAAGACCACCTTTTGGATTTAAGAAATTATCTTAATCATAATCCATAACAGAATTGACCCAAAACACCTCAAAAACATCTAATAAGCAGAGTTTAAGAAAGGGAAAACAGTACTAACCAAAAATTATATAATGTTTTTGTGGACATCTCAGAAGCCTAAATTACTTTTTTTTTTTTTGTAAACTGTAAATCAGTCTGGCAGAGAGACACAAGGAGAAATTTCAGACATGAATCAACAGTAAAATACGGAAGAACTAGTAATTATAAAAGACAGCTTGGTTTATCAACTCAAAAATCCACTCATCGAGGCTTGTAACACACAAGACAAGGGGGATAAGCTGTCAACTCTGATGCCTTTTGGGTTATTTTCATTATGTGGACTTGAGAGTTCAGCATCAGAACATGCCTTTTGAACGAGACAGCATCATAAATGTCAAATTAATGAAACCATTTAAGTCAGTGAGTGATGCAGGAAGCCAGCCTCCATTGCAGAAATGAACATTAATCAGTAAACACCATCAATGAATCATCTGGTGTTTTCTTCAAAATGTCCCTTTCCACTCCATGTATTCTTTTTTTTTTATTCCCCCCTCCCTCCCCCCCCAGCCACTTTCTCCTACATGCAAAAGAAAGACTCCTACTTGCTTCACTACAAATGAGCGAGGGTTCTTGGTAAGTGAAGCATCTGGAGCAAGAGATTTACTGCCCCTCTCTGAATGCAGACTTAAACCAAACCAAACCAAAAAAACTTAAATACAACAATCTCCTGGACACAAATAATTTTGATCTGAATAATATCTTATATCTAAAAAAAAATAGATTTTTTTATCTCAGTCATATTCTGATGGAATAATCATGAAAAACTTATTTCAAGTAATTAGAAGGCAGAGGATTATTTCTGTACTGCTGGAAACATGAAGAAATATCTACTACATTGTTTTCTGCAGCTTTGTTTATTAGAAGCCTACTTTCATTCATACAATCGGGGGAAAAATTAAAGAAAGCAATTTAAATAACTTAATTTTTCTTATTTTTTTCTTTTTCTTTTCCTTTTTTTTAAGAATAATAATTTTTTTAAAAATAAACTTTCCATGGTAAAGGTATGCGATGTGTTTCCTGAAATTCCATTCTTTATAGGCTCCTAATAAGTTAGGAGAAAGTGTACAAGTCGTGGTGTAAAAATTACATGACAGAGAAAACACACAAATAAATAAACTAAATGATAAACTTTCCTACTTGGAGGACAAGGGTAAATATTTGTTCTTAAATTATTAAACCATTATCTCAAGCTGAAAAGTTTTCCCTTACTACTTCATAATTTTTAAAGGTGGCTATAAAACTATTAGCAGTAATGAAGCTCAAGTTAAATGATTGATTTTGCCAATCACTGGGAATGGACTGGACCTTGCGTTGTGTAACATGGATTGCAGGTCATCTGTAAGCTTCATTAGTCATACACAGCCCATTCATTCATGAGGAAAAATGATGAATTACTGTCTGCAGAAGCCTAACATTAACCTCACTAATTCCATGGAAGTGCAGGACATACTGTAAGCTTTTTTTGTCTCTATAAACATGTTGGAGACTGTAATCTGTAATCCTGAATGACACTTTAATCCATATAAGCAGATATTCACTTCCCAAGGAGCAGAACTGATTTTACTGGCTGATGCCTGTTCGTGTCTAATTACACTATGGTTTTTCTGCTGTTCCTATGATGATAAAACTCTCTCTATGTAAAGAAGAGAGTAGCGCCTTCATTTCACCCAATCTCAGCCAATTAGAATTTGGCTAATAAACAAACCACAAAAAGTGAAGAGAAGGCACTTTGTCTTATTACATATAGGCAACTAAACTGCTATACAAGTCATGTTATATAAAATGGATTCAGTGTAATACTAAAAATAATTAGTTCAGGCTCCAACTAACCTTCTTTTTGGAAGCTATTCCAGAATTTTTCTTCACTCATGGCTAGAGATTGCACATCAACACTGCAGCTATTTATTTCTATACCAACAGTGTCTAGTATTGTAAAACTTTCATCTCTCTTCTAGCGTTTACCTGTGATATATTTATCACATCAGTTCTTATCCCCACATTTTATTAGGCAAAACAAACAAAGCTCTATATCTTTTAATCCGTTCACATGAAATGGGATCTTTTCCCCCTTGATTATCCTCAGGATAACCTTAAACATTTGTGACAAGAAACTTTCACAAGTTTCAGTAGAGGTCTCACAAGAGGCAAACACTTTTCCATTTCTACCATAAAGTACTGTAGGTGACAAGTCATTTGCTGCTTGTCTCTTCTCTTAAATAAAAGAGGTGCTTGAAAATAATTATGCTGGTGGTGTCTCCAAACAACCATCTTGCGGTGCTGAGTTGTCTGTCATCCTTGTACTTTATGTCTCTCTGCTTTGTTGCCTTTGATTTTTTTGCTCAATGCTTTTCTTCTACTTAAGATTGTTGTGCTTTTTTAAAGATTTTTGTACAAGGATTAGCAAAAATGGTTATGCCCGCTCAGCCCTATGGTGATAGTTAGTGTAATAAAAACTGCAATCTGAACATATGCCTCATCATCTTCTCGATATAAGCCATAACAGTGTCAATTTTTTTTCTCTTCATCTAATGCCACTGTGGAGTTATTACTAGCAATAGCTATGAGTCATTACAATTACATGCTCTCTGTGGTACTTAATACACACTTTAAAGGACATTTCATTTCCCATAGTCCCTAGATAACTAATCTACTCTGGCCTATGTTTGCAATCAGAACATGCTGCAAAAACTATGTGCATTCTAAAAGACAAGTAGGTCCTTTTTTACTGAATTAAAAATAAACGTGATTTCACTGGCATGTGTGGTCATTTCTTAATGTGAATAAACCCAGTCTCATTGCGAGGACTGGAAAAGAAATTCCTCCTTGCTTTTCTGAAATATACACACACACTGAAACCATTTTTCCCTCATGTAAATAAAAGGGATTGCAGTACCCAGACCTACACATGCAAGTATTAGCTTTATCTTATCACCATAACCATTTTTGGATTGATGGTGAAAGGCATTGCCTCCAGTGATTGCTCATGCAGTAGAATGCATGTTATATTGCCAACTGACATTTCACAGCATCTAATATGCATTCAGCCACTACTGGAAAATTTTTATGTAATACTTTCTAGATTTTGCTTTAATGTACAGATTGCAGAAGAGATATGCAGTGTACTGAACAGTAATCTCCATGGCAGTTACATTCACTTTGGAGAGAAAATGCTGACATTTGCTTATGTTTCTTGAGCAGGAGAAATGATCACAGCTAAGATAACAGCTGAACTTACAGTGCTGTCTTTTAACCTTATCTTTAGCATGAATTGTAGAGAACTAAACAAAATGGATAATATTGAAACTAGAAGTAATTCCACACAGTTTTAGTAACCATTGTAGGGAATCACAGTGGCCATTTAAACTTATATCAAGTTTAGTGTTCTAAAAACTTTTGAATATCTGATTCACACAGAGACCCAGGACCAAAATTAAAATGAGGAAGAATCCCAGGGGAAAAGCTTGAGAAGGTATTTGTTTGTAATAAACTGAATACCACCTTTTAAAGCAAACAAACCAATATAATTAATAGATTCACCTGAGATTTAGCAAACAGACCAGTGTAATTAATAGATTCACCTGAGATTTAGCATGCTTGGATTTTGAGCTGAGACTATTCAAAGTACTCTGGGGGATTTAGATGCATATTGGTTGTTGAAATGAAACCCCTTAGATTACTTGGAAAATTCTCTGTCTTGAATTCCTTCTGCCCACATGGGAGGCTGACTGGTTTCATTTACAAGAGGGCTCATGCACAAGTGATGCAGGTGAGACTGCAGGCGGAAATAATTATTGACGATACTAATGAATTAAGATCTACTGGATCCATGGGCCATACAATAAAAATGGACAATTAGAAAGTGAAGACACAGTGGATAGGTCATGTTTGATTATTTCTTCAATGAAAAATCTGTCATAGGATTTTTTAGTTATTTTGTATTGCCTCCTTAAAGCTTTATCTTAGGGAACAATTTTAGAAATTCAGAAATTTTATCTGCTTAAGTATAATATCTTATTGGCTCTTACAATATATTGCATAGCATGTTTTGTGTTTATGTTAGCTTACTTCCTGGTTTATAGATCCAGTTAGAAGAATTTAATCTTCAAAACTTATTAGGCCTAAATAGCTTCAATTTTGTTTTCTCTTAAGCTAACTAAAATCTGCTATTACAATCAATTAGAGATGATTTAAACTGTAATTTTACAATTAAATATGTTACAGCTATGATAGAAAGTAGAAGCATTTTAAAGTTATCTAAACAAAGGGTAAGATGACTTTAAAAAAGAATAATCTGCAGGTGAATATGGAGAATACATGCATCCTATTATAAAGCAAAAAGCCTTACATGTGCAGGTAGTTATCACACAACCATGGTGCTGCACCCTTGCAATAAAAATAATTATTTCCCCATAGTCGGTGAAGCCTAATGCTTCTCTGCTGTTAACCATAACATCTTTAACTTAATTTCTACATATTTGCATGAGCCTGTTACATTTTGTGCCATAGAGAGGAGCTGTAATGTGTTTCTTCTTTTAGGAGATTAATCTCAGGTGCCTTAGGCTGAAGTTTGATTTAGGGTCAGGGAAGGAAGCTTTTGTTAGAAGAGAACCAGACTGAAGGAAGGTCTTGGGTTATTGATTATGGCTAGGCTTTGCAAACAAAGATTTAGGAAAGGCACTACCCACACGTGCTGCAAGCGTGCTGCTAGCTTAAAAGGCTGATATGGGATAGGCAAGTCTGGTCACAAAAGGCACAGTGGAAAGTCTCCTTAGGCAATATTGGCAAGTAACAGTTCTTTCTGCGTTGCCTTTTCTCCTCGAGACTGACTCTGTGTGTGTTCTTGAAGGAAGCAGCAGTGTCGTGAATGGTGTGTCTCCATGAATCCTGATTGGAGGCCAGAGTGGACCACTGATGGCAGCCAATATGGCCAAGGCTGAGATATTGTTTCAGAGAGTGTTTGTATCTCCTCTTCGGGGCTCCTCTCTTGTGGCAGCTGGTGGGGAGTTCACCAAAGAGCACAGTCTTTGGGAGGCGGTGATCCTCCATTACACAACTCAGACTGCAAGTTTATTTCCTACTTTTTTCCCCTTTACTCTGTTTCATTATAGATTTTCATTCATTTGGGATATCGGTTTTGACTGATTGTAGTATTCCAAATTCTGCACCATCTGTACAATAGCCACGTACACAATGACAGTGGGATTGTCTGTTCTTTTGTTTGATAATATAGTTGTAATTTCTATTAGTATGAGAAAATGAATGACTAAATATTCCCATTTTTACTAGACTTTTATGAGGGAATATTAATAACCTGTCTGAATAATCTTTAAGGAAAATAGCAGGAAAACATAGTAGCAAACCAAAATACTTTCTTGAGTAAAACACTTCTGTTGGCTCAGTATCACTTTTTTCCTATTTTGTCTTGATGTTACTAACTTCCTATTATGTTGTATTAAAATGTTTATTCTAAATTTGATAAGAAATATATAGAAGTAGAAAAGCACTATTCTTATACTACAACCTGAGAGTATAAGCTCTGAGATCTGCATGTCTGATATTTGAATCACTTTCTTCTTTTCACAGGATGTAAGTTTGAATATTATAAGGGTCAATTAAACACTGAATTTGATTCCATGGATTTGATTTGGCGGGAAAAAATTTGACAGAAATTCCAGAAGAGAAAAACAAGTCTGTGAAACATTTTATAATAATACATGAAGAGTTAAATAAGGCAAATCCTTCTGCTCTTTTGAGTTTTTTAAGGGTTTTCTTTGCCTACTTTTTACAAAATCAGGGAAATTTTGGCTCATCTAGAAACCTTTTTCTGAAATATTTGTTTCAGAGAATTGAGGGAAGGAACATGCAAAAGTATTTTGAAATTTAAAATTATGAATGTGGTGATGCTTACACAGACCTGTTCCAAATTCAAACCTTGTTAATGATTTTTTTTTTAGCTTTGAAAGGGAACAAGACCAGCAAAAACCAAACAGTATTTCCCCCTTCCACTAACTGTGGCATTTCTGAAGCATTTAAAAGTACTAATAAAATGCTGTCACTATTATAAAGGCTTATAAATAAAGTGAGGTCCACAAACAATGATGAGGAAGTGTGTGATACAGAAAGCTTAGATGCAAAGCAGTTCCTTAGGACCAGTCTTTTCTCAGAGCTCCTGTTCCAGGGACGTAAAGGTGTGGCTGTCCTGCTGATAAGCCAGTGAAGGAATCTTAGGTTATTATTCCAATTCCTAAAATAAGAGTCCAGTTCATACAACCACTGCTGATCAGATCAATGACCCTTCTTTAACCAGGTCAAAGGGTTGGCTTCTTTGAAGAACTTCTTGGCCAGAAGACTATCAGGGAGAAGTACGTCCATGAAAGAGCTGACTCCTGATCAGCAGCAGCATTCACTACCTCAGAGTTTTCCTCCTCTGGGGATAGAGTCCAGTCCTGCCCCTTCACTTTACCAAAGATGCTTTCAGTTTGTCCTCTTAAAAGTAGTTTAACCACACTTTCCTGTTATAGGGTGTCCCATTCTGTCCCATTTTAATTCTCACAATGAAGTGTGTAATAACCCCCAATCCAGTGCGATGTGTCCTGTAAAGCTCAGAATCAGCTGAACCAACAGAGATGGTGAATAAACATCAGCAATTTAATCTCTGAAGCCTTTGAAAAAAAACATGACAGGGAGAAAATATTTTCAAACATGTTAAAGTTTTGTCACAAGAGAAAATGCAGTGTTTCTTCTGATAATCCCAATTCCTTTTTTTGTCATCCAAGTAAATAACCTGACAGTCCTGGTAGCAATATGTGCTTCTACTTTGTCTATCTCCTGCCTCCATTTTTTTGTCTGCGTTGCTGATTGCAGACCCTTCTTAGATCTTTTGGGCTTCTCTGACACTGCTACAGTCCAGTTGGGGTCTTGCCACTCAGATCCTTCCAGGAATAGAGAAAAATCTGATTTAGATTCTGAGAAGCAGTGGAAAAATGAAGAAGTAATTTTATGAACAAGTTACCTGCAGAATTAATAGGGAATAAATTTCTAAACTAAGTACTGCTCAGACTAAAAAGCTAATAACACTCTTATCTTCCTCACTACTTTCTCTCTTTTCCCAAGGCCAAGGTAGGTAATATTAACTACAGCTCTGTCAGACACACTCACTCTTCTGACACACTTATTGTTAATCTAACACCAAATGCAAAAATCCCTGAAATAGGTTTACATTGGAAGTAGCTCAAACCTTTGGTCTCCATCTTCAAACCGACTCATTTATTTCATCATCTTTTATGATTCTCATTGCCTTTGGGAGTCTATAGTTGCTTAGCATTTGATTAAATGAATTCATCTATCAGTATCTCCTGAGATATTACTTCATTCTGAAAAAAGAAATATTAACCATTTTTTGACCTGTAAATGGCCTGCAGCTTACCTGGATTTATTTTTTTGTCTTTAATACCTCATAAATGATGTTATAGTGATGTTAAAATAAAACCTTCAAAGTAAAAGAGTAAATTGCTATTCACCACTTGTTTTTCTGAACATGAGGTACTATGAACAAAAATAATCTTGCAGACTGCAACTGCTTGAGTGCACATCAGCTGCTTCTCAGTTTAGTCTTGTTTTCAATACTAAATCTGATTTCCTTCCTCTCCCCCACCCACCCATTCACATTCCTTTCTACTTCAGTTCTGGAATGTGTGGTCTGTGGCCAGCTGACAACTCTTTTTTTTTTTTAATAAATTTGAGGATATTTAAACAAGGCATTTTAAAGATCTATGGGTCATGAGCAGGGAGAGCTGCTGGAATGAGCAGAGAGTAGCTTGAATGTTAGAATGATATTTCTTCCCCACCCCGAATCTCCCACCTGTGTCTTTGTCATAAAACCAACTGTTACTGACATTTCAAAGGGCTTTAACAGCTTCTGTCATGCTACCTATGAATACCAGCAGATACAGGTACATCCCAGGAGCTGCACAGCATCAACAATCAGTTTAATTCTAGTCTAAACTATTTTTTCTGCTATTTTATGCCTGCATCTTTAAGTATTGTTCTTCTACTGCTTAACTAATGCAAAATGAAACTAATTTATAAGCAGGCTTTATTTCTTGGAAAATTGCAGGTTTTGTCACAGAAGCAAAATGGACCAACAGAAGGAAAGCAGCGGCTCCAGGCAGACATCCTTAATAAGTGAGCTAGAATTTTCATTAGACTTTAATGCAAACACTGGACCAAAATTAAGTAATGTATTGCTATTTTTGCAGTGTAAGACAAGTTGTAGTTTGTACAAGTCTTGCAACCAATTACTAAACTATAGAATAAAGCCTGAGAAAGTGAAATAGCTAAAATAAAGTATTACTATCTAGTTCTGAAATAATTTGATACACTTGAAAAGAAGTTTGGGTTAGCTGGCAGATAATACATAAAGAAGTAGTTTTCAGAATGCTAAAGGAGATTAGTTTAAGTAGTTGTTACCTCTATAGTGGTTGGCACTGTATTGGTAGAAGTAAAACTGTGAATTTTCTACTCCACCTCCCCTCCTGCCCCCCATCTATTAGCCTCAATCATACAACTCATGTAGAAAAACTTTGACAAATATTGATCTGGCCTATCTCAACTCTGCTGGAAACTTTTACCTGGGTATTAGAAAAATCCTTAGCTTTCCAAAATGTTACCAGAAGCCTTGATCTGGCTTCTGCTGAGATCAGTGAGAATTTTGACATGCAAACTGGAAGATTAGCATTAAAATCACAAAGTATGTGACACAATTAATTATTTTATATATTTTTTGCTAGTAAATTGCAAAGCACTTAATAAGAATGGAATCTGTAAGAGAACTGAATAACAGATATGGAAGGCTCTGTGGCAAGGTTTCCTAGTAAGCCAGGGATAGATTGCAGCTCTTGCTGTGGTCTTTTAACACATTCCACTGTAAAACATCTGAATGTGTGTCCCCCAAAGTGATTTCTGCAAAGAATTAACAAAGCAAAGCAATTCTATCCTTGTTCCTACATTTCTTTAACAAGTCCTGTTCCCAGAAGGCTTTGATGTGGGACTTCACACAACTAAATTGACCCATTATTTCTTGGAGAAGTAATTTCATCATAATGTTCTAAACCAAAATATCTGAAGATGGTGTATTTACAAAGTGTTATGATTTCCACATTTGTGATATTTTATGTGTTAGTGTTGATAGTCTGGCCTGGGAAATGGACACTGGTCTGATGCAATTCCATAGACATTCTCTGGGTGATATGGAAATTAGGGAACAAGTTGGAGAAGACAGCTTAATCTGACCATTTTGGATTTCCCAGTGATTCTGCAGCTGATCCTGTATTTCTTTTGGTAATTTTTTTTATTACAGTAACAGTAAACAACTTCTAGCTGGTACCACAAAGCTTTCTCTTTTTACATCCAGTGCAACTCAAAGATCTAGTAGGCATAATAGGGAAGGGCAATGTGACCTGAAATTACAGCGCTTGATTTTGGTTTTACTGGTGTTTTGGAATAATTTTGATTTGAGTTTCCTCAAAAGGTTACTCTATTAAAAAAAAATGAAAAACTGGATCCTCCAAAATAACTCCTTTTAATGTAATCTATTCTAAAATTATGATATCTGTGTAACTAGTGGACTTATGAAGCTACTTACCAGTAGAGTAAAACAAGGGTAAGTTGTCTAATGGTGTTTGCATTAGTAAGTAAATGGGACAGGGACAGCACAAATCTCCTTTATCCTACCTGGCAGAGTACTAATGAAGTCTCTGGATATTGGTATGGGAGACCACGTGTGTTGCAATTACTGTGCATTTGTGATTTATATGTTTAAATATTCAGTAATCCCATTTGAATATAAACACCCCATGTATTATAAATATTTTCTTTCTTCGGACCAATTTAGCTACTCAGAAATCATTCATTTTGGTGTGAAGGATCAAATAAGTAAAAAGATAGGAAAAGGACAAGCTTTTCTTGTTGATTTACTTCTAGATTTTAAGTCCTTGTTGTAAATGGAATCACGAGGAGCATTTATTTTAATTCCCATTGAGGGCCCTGTGAGCATTCACTTCCATTTGCTTCTCTGGCTTCCCCAGCGTAGACTTTTTTCTTCTGTTCTCTAAAAGAAATTTCTGGTAACCAGCAGAACACCAGGCTGCCTTGGGACACAAGACAGATACAAACTTAATAAAATTGCTGCCTGAATCTTAAATGTGCTAGGGCTGTCTGGGCCTCTCTGAGTTAGTTCCTGGGTAATCCTGTGAAGAAATTCTTATGGACAGGAGTCTCCAACTTGCATAACCAGGCTGCAGAATTTTTATATTTGACAGCAATGCCTCTACTATACTGATGACTGTTGCAAGTGTGTTTTTGGTGTACATCTTTGTACACAAGGCCACTATTTCAAAATCACATAAACACAGATTTTATTCAAATCATGTGAGCTAGGGTAAAAACTTATTGTTTGTGTAATGTAGATTAAAGGGAAAAAAAGGCTTTATTTTTTCTAAGGACCTTTCCTCCAAATGATTACAGAAAACATAAAAAGAAGTAATGCTTAAGCTCTTGGTGATTTTAGCCTTTCTATTGTAACTAACTCAGGAATATAGGCAAGTTCTGAAGTTTATTCCTCCAATTTTATTTCACTTCCTTTTAAATTGAGTGCTGGATTAATTTTAAACTTAACCCTTTAATCCGTTCCTAGGTGATGTGGGGACATAGACCTGTAACCTTCTGCTGAAGTGTATGATATTCTAAAACTCTCTTGGTAGACTTAAAGAAAATTCTTAGATATGCTGGATGTTTTGATTCATGTTGGGAAATAAACTGAAAAAACTCAGGAGGACAACCTTGTGCTGTTGTACACTCTGCATTTCAGCACAACTCTGTTGAAGCACAGGGGGCCCAAGCAGGGCCATCCTACCTTTGCCAGTGAAGACTCTGCCTTTCAACCTCACACTCTTTGAATACATTCCTCTGTTCTGGAGTTCATTCCATTTCAGGCTATTGGTATATCAGCAAGATCACCACTGTCTTCATTTCCAGCACTTTGGGTAGAATACCCACTGTACAGGAGGAGAAATAATACATTGAGGTTGTACCCTTTAAAAGCGGTAGGTTTTTTTCACTATGAAAATAAAAACAAGAAAATTGGCTTCAAAACACATTCCTAATGCTTAAACCATTCTCCAAAATATAAAAGTACTTAGACTGAGAGAGGAAATGGACAGTAGATGAAGAGATTATAAAAAAATGTATGATTTTTTAAGGTCAACTGTTAATGTAGCAGAACTTAGCCATACAGAAATCTAAAAGTTTTATCACCTATGACAATATTTGAATTTATTCATGATCAGTATTCAGAGCCAACCATTAGTTTACTTAGGTATCCAATAATTATAAATGTCAAACAAAACTGTTTTCTATCTCTCATGGCCTGATAAGGAAGTACTGTTTACTTACTCCATTCAAAGAAGTTTGGATCACTTGACTTATTTTAGAGCATACTTTACTACACCACACTGAAAGCCTGGACAGGAGAATCAACCCTTTGCATGCAATTTGGTCCAAATTTTGACAGCAGCACCATGCCTTTGAAGACTTGTTTGAAATGCGAAAAGTTAGACCTCTGCAGAGAACAAAGTAAATACTGCAGAAAAGCTGCAAAATTGTGACTCAATCTCAGTCCAGCAGTTTCAACAGAGATGAGCTTATGTGACATCCTTGCAGTACAACGACTGTGAAACTGAAGATAGAACAAAGCTGTCCTCTGACTGACATGTTTCTGTATAATGACTTTTTCAAACTTTCTATGAAGCTTCCAGATCAGGCCTCAGCTAAGCAACATTTTTTAATTTTTTTGCTGAAACCTGACATCCTGCAAATTATAATACTGGGGTGTTTGTTTGTTTGTTTGTTTGGGGTTTTTATTTTTTTTTTGTGGGGGGGGTGAGGTCGGGTTCTTGTGTGTCATGCTATTTTGGGGAGGGTTTGTTCATAGTTTGTTGGAGGTTTTGCATTTGTTTATTTTTTGTTTGTTTTAAGAAAACTGCAGGTTCATACAACTCATCATAACTTGTTTTCAGCTATATCAAGGGGAACTTATACTGTTGGTACCTTTAGGGATGACATAATGAAATGGCTTCTGAAAACCATCTGATACCATTTGCATGGCTTCTGCTGAAAAACAAGCGAGTGGCTGACCCTCCTAATTAGCCATAATATAGCTGTGCATCTTCAGAAAGAGATAGTTAGGAGGTTCTTTTCCTGTAGTAGAAGAAAACATCAAATACTACTATTATTTTGTTTTACTTTAAGTGGAGTGAAGGATTAGATCATTTTGGCAGCTGTGCTAAGGATTTTCTGTGTGTTGTGGTAACAACTTAAAAAATTCAGGCTGTAAAATATCATTAAAATTGGGATTAATCAGGATTAACACGCATTGGGGGGTGGGGAATGCATTATTAAGTCTCCTTGTCATTTTCACAGATTTCAGGGCTGTGTTTCACATGAAAATAAATACTTCATGGACTCCTGTAAGTTTCAATAAATGCATTGTTATTGATCCAATATAGACATTCTTTTTACAAGAACAACATTGAAAATAAGCTTATATTTACCAAAGCATTACATCCTTTGGTTATTTTGGGTTTGTTTTTAATTTGCTTGTCCCCTGACCCTCTTGCTTATTTCCTCTGCCAATTGCTATTCCTAGCCTCCAAATGTGCCCTGAACACAGAGGAACTCTGCTGTTAACTATGATTTCAGAAGTGTAAATCTATGATAATAAATAGCCTGAAATCAAGAAAGACTAGATGTTAAGCTTTTTTTCTGATGGCCAGTAGAACTAGCAGTTTGATATAATATATACAAACTAGAGGAATATTTTTTTGGTAAATATTCTTTTTTGCTTTTCCTGTTTCCTAGTGACACAGTTGGAAGCAGGAAACTCTTTCTGAGGTTTGAGCTGCAGTAGTCCAAAGGATATCCTTGTCTCTCTCCACCTCTATAAATAAAGTGGGAGAACTTCTACCCTGCCTCTAAAAATCAGTATGTGTAACTTCTAGGTTGTTTACAAGAAAAGTCAGAGCTGTTCGTAACTATTTGATTTATTTGCAACTAATGAGAATTGAAGTATTATACATCCAATGTACTTTCTGAGGCTTCTGACAAATATTAGGTCCCTCCCCACCACACAGAGAGTCTGGGCATCTAATTATTTACTTCAGTTATAGAATTCTAACTGCAAGGGAAGTATCACACGAATATCAGATTTTGGTTTAAAAGAAAAATCTTATTTTATAATTGAACAATTTTAGACCTCTTTCTTTCCTTTTCCAAATGGTAAATTTTCCAGAGTATACTATATTTAATGTAATGCAATATTTGTTTTGATAGAATAAGCTGAAATAGCATTTGCCTACCTTGTTCAGTAAAGCACAATGAAGTACCTTTACAATAGTCCAATTTTGGTTTAAGTTTTCAGGATTTTTTCTGGTGTGGTGTTTTTGTTTTGTGGGGATTTTTTGGGGGGTGTGTGTATGGTGTTGGCAAGATTTATTTCTGTAAAATCTGCTTAATCTCTCAAGCCAATTTGCTACAAGTCTGCACCAAAGTTAGTAGAAATGCGTGGTTTCAAGGAGGAACAGTATCAGCTTGTGTGTAGCTGCCTGAATATCAGGTTCCTGATTCCTACAGGAAAATGTCAGCATGGTCAGACAGGAACCACAAAAATAAGAGGAGGATGTAAAACGTAATACAAAAAGTCAAATAGCTAAATCTACTTACTTTACCATCTTTAGGCTAAAGATACTTTTTTTCAATCTGTAACCAATATTTCTGCAGTTCCGAGCTAAGAAAATTCTCATAGAGACAAAGTGCAGACTACATAGAAATGGCAGTAATTAACCTTTAAGCTGATTTTAGTAAAGGCTACAGTAAATCCCCATTATCAAAAATACATATCAAAGATGGATACATAGTTTTCTGAATCATTATATATATTTTATTTCTATTTGGGACATAATTCAGGAAACTTACAGTTTCTCCTGTGCAGAAGACCAGGCTGTCAGAGCATTAGTCAAGTCCCTGATTACTAGTAAGTGTTCGGCTCTTTTGGCAAGATTTAGTGGGTGAAAGCCTGGTTGTGTGAGTTCAGTGGAAATACTGTCACTAATTTAAATTATACCACAACTTCAAAATATTTTATTTGCCATGGTGATTTAAATACCCAGTAGTAATTCTGGATTATGAATTGGGATTGTAAACCATTATTTTGAAGTGATGGTATAGTCAGGAGATGAAAGCAGAGTTTTACTTATCTGTAAACAGGGAATCAGGAGAGTGCATTGAGCTGTGCTGGTTCACCAGCTGTACGTGAGCCAGAACATCCATTCAGTGCATTTGAGACAAGCAGTGCAAGCAGTAACATCAGCAGATGGATGTGCCTGATTTTTGTGGTTTCTCTGGAAATTCAGAGCTTTTCTGTTGCATCAACATAGCAGCAGTTCCGAAGCACAGTGGCACTGAGGTTACCATAGGCTGGAAATTTCTGCAGTCAAATTTTCCATCATTCTTCCTGTTGAGGCACAACTGTAACATTTCAGTCAGCAAAGACAAGACTGGGTCCAATAACACAGCAGAAGTGCTGTCCCTGGAGGGAATAAGGCTCACACTGATACTTTGGCCATACAGCAGGTGGTACAATGCCACCTGTTGAGACAGGATGGAGAAACAAACCTCTAAATCATGGACCACTAATTAGGCTATGGACTTTCCCTTTTCTACCTGGAGGGAAGGTTGATTTCGCTTCTGTCAGCAAGATCTAGCTGAAGAGAGAGAAGAGACCACAGATTTCACTTGCAGCCTCTTGCATGAAGGGATCGAACATGGAGAAAAGAAAAAGAATGAGGAAATAAATTAATATATTCATGAGCAGTTTATGTTCACAGACCAGCAATCTACCAAACAAAAAAAAAACTGGGCAAAGAAAGAAAACATATAATCACTCTGTCTTCTCTCCCTGTTTTCTAACTGCTCCCCATGCATGTCAGGAAGAATGCAAAACTTCTATCCACCACCTCTTTGAACACCTCCACTGCCCTGGAAAGACACATACACTCATGACTATATTTTACTACGGGCTGAGAATATTTTTATGTTGTCTTTGTATGTAATATTTCTGGAGAAGATGTATTTTAGTAGTCTCTTTTCATCAGGGCTGTATTGCTTCACCATCTGCAATGCTATTGGAGTGATGAACTTCACGTAGTAAAATCCATGGTGCCAGGAAGGCTTCCCAGTTCCCTGAACATGGCTTTGTACCCTAGCAGCAGGTTTACAGAAAAGACTGATCTGTGTGACAAAGCACAAAAGCCAGCTGATCAGAAAGGCTGGGAAAAGTTGTCGTTTAACTTTTCTCTGATATTTTATATTCCTTTGCCCTAGATCTGTAATCAAACTCTTAAACATGTGCAAAAAACCCCAAAACAAAACAAACCAAAACACAAAGAGCAAAAAGCAAACAAAGAAACCCCAAAAGCTTGAGGCTGTTAAAGCAATTGGTTTTGGGTGCAGAAAGCCTTTTATATTCCTGAGGAAACAAAAACCCACCTTGCACTGAACACTCTGGGTATTCATTTGTATGGAAAACGAAGATGGCCTCTCGTATTGAGACTGTGTTGCTGGGAAGAAAGAACTAACTTTGGCTAGGCTAAAGGCAAAACAGCAATTCAGTACTCATTTCTGTACCCTCAACTGAACGTAGAGCCTGGGAATGCGGAGATTTATCTTAAAGAGAGCTGGGAGGTCACATTTGCTTTGTTTCCAGATTGTTGAGTAGAAAACTATGCTGATAATATGTATACAACTTCCTTCTAGTCCTCTTTCTTCTTGCAGCAGAAGTAGCTATATCCCAAGTAAAAACAATGTTTCATCCTGTCAGACTTGGGTGGAAAGGGGAGGGGAGGAGAAAACATGAAAACAATTAAAAATGTTTATTTTTAATAGTGTCTGGCAGTAGTCAGAGGTTTTAAAACTATAAATAAACAAAGGTCATAGTCAACGATGAGAAACATATGCCATACACATGTTTTTGAAAACGTAGATAAAGAAAACAGATAACAAATAGTATTATGTAGATGGCTCTTCATTGGAGTCTCATCTAAACTGCCATTACAACATAGAAGAATGTAAAATTGAGGTGACGGTGTCCCGTTCTTTGAGTTATCTCCATTCTGCTGGATTTCATGTCATCTTCCCCTTTTTTTTTGGTGTGGGGACAGGACTTATTGTGCCTTAAGAAAACATGTACAACACAGTGGGCCCAGGTCTTTGCACTAGCCTGTAGCTGCTTCTGTAACAAGTGCAGGAACTAAAACTCCACTTGCATGTGGAAAGTGGAAAGCTATGTTCAGTGAGTAACAAGTGCTGAAGCTCTGGCAAAGAGGATGAACCTAAATGTCTGGTATTTGGTAGAAGATGAGGGCAATTTAAGGATCAACTCAGACCAGACAGCTAACCAAACCATGGGGCATGGTCAGCAGCCCTGCTCTGTTGCAGGGATGGGTGCAGAAATACAGCTCCAATTATCAGAGCTATTTATGTGCACTTGCTTTTGGCAGTCCTGCTTTGGAATGCTGTTTGTAAAAGGTTTCATACTTTTCTATTAAGCTTCTTAAAGGGCCATTATGCATTCACAAAAATCCATATCCATCTGGTAAGGAATGTCTCCTGACTCAATTAACACTGCATACATACCAATTGCTGCCATTCTGGAGTGTGTTCAGTATTCCAATTGTGTTTGCATATTAAGAAAGGAGGTTAGGAAATAGAGTGGGAAAGCAGTACATATTGTAAGAAGAGAATGAAGAATAACAGCTTTAGAAGGTTTTAAAAAAATTTTTTTCTCACAATATGCTTTTTGGGTATTAGTATTTCTGAGTTTTAAGGTCACAGCTACATTCTCAGCATCTGGTCCTTAAACCATAAAATTAAAAACTAGGTGGGGCTCTTTAAAGGTGACAATGTTTTTGTGAATCATTTCTGCTATGATTAACAGCAATTAGGATTTGCAAATACATATGATTCTTATTTTCCATTCCTGTAATTCTAATTATTTTAAAGGTTTTCTTTATTGACATTTGCAGCTGTTCCTGTACATAGTATTGTAGTTACACAGCACTTTTATTTAACACTGAAGGTTTTTGCTTGTAAGAGTACCAAGACAAATGACATAAAAAGGACACAATGCCTCTTAAAAAACAGGATGGCAATTAAGAATGCACGAGAAGTATAAAAGCAAACTTCAAAATTACTGATAAATCAAAAAAACCCCACTGGAAACAGGGAAGAAGGCATCTACCTCATAGAAGAGAAGGTCAATTTCTAAAACACCTTTAATTTAGAGGAGTACAGGAACTCTCGAAAGGAATTTAAAAGAAATAATAGGTAATAGTGACTAACAAAATTTCAAGTGAGTTGAAGTGGGAAATGAAATGAAATGAAAATGGGAATATAGAGATGGAAAATAATAGACGTGACTTTCTGCTTGCAAGGCAATGGACAGAAATATGAGTTGACCGAAGGAATTTAGGAAAAAGATAGAAGTGTGTTAGCATTTAGTTAGACTGGAGGATTATTGACATTAGCAGAATTGTTGCACAGCTGTTAGTGGTAATTGCATTTGTTGGCTCTTCATGTTAGGACTGCTACCAATGGACTTTCTACCTTGGCCACAAAATATGACTTCACTCGAATCCTCTGCAAAATTGGTTCAAGCCACAGTATAGTTTATTTTTTAAATATCTATTCATGTGTATATATAAGTTTTCATTTAGTCTTTGTAATTTGTTTTCCCTGTGTTTTCAATTCTCTATTTAAATACAAGTTAGTAAGTAACTAGAATCACTAGCTATTCATGGAATCTTCTCTATCCGACTCCTGTTGGCATTCTGATTGGATTCCATATAAGTGAGCGATAGGGACAAAATGTAACAGGCAATGCAACATTTTTCTGTCTTAAGCATCTATTCTATAATGAGATTCTTATTTTAATTAGTCTTTCAGAGCATAAATTTCTACCTTTTTTTTTTTTTTTTTTTTTTCTACAAAGCAATAAACTTGCAAGCAGTGAAATACAGGTTGGGTTAATATGACATTTTAATTCACTCCATAAATGATAGCAACTAATCCATCGGCTTGCTGAATATCCTTGCTATTCAGTTGATTAAGAAGAGAAATAATAGAGCAATAGCTACTTTTATTTTGCACCATTCATATATTGTCACAAGATGGTACAGTCATACAGAAATATACATTGATAAACTGGTTTTACCTCATTGGAGCATCAGTGTGGTTGCTGGCAGGCTGGAGCACCTTACACATAAAGGAGAGAGCAGCGTTTGTTCTGTCCAGAAAAGAGGAGGCAAAGGGAGGATCTTAATGATGTCTTCAATTATCTCATGGGTAGTTGAAGAGCAGATGGCAGCTAGACTTGCTTTTTCAGAGGTACTTAGCAAAAGAAGAAGAGGGTATAGAGATGCAGCAAGGGCAATTATTCTGAGCAAAGAAAAAAATGTTCTTTGCAGCAAGGGTGGCCAAAAACTAAAGGGAAATCTAGCTCTGCATAGTGATTAAAAATGTCACTGGACAAGCCCTGAGCAACCAAATATACTTCTGAAGCTGTTTTAATTTGAAGCCTGTACCAAGTCTTGTCCAGAGCTTTCACTGGACAGAAATAGTTCTGGCATTATCTGACAATGCTACAACTCTAAACTCCATTAATGACTACTAGAGAGTGTGTTTAAAGTCCATTAATTAATAACAGAATCATAGAATGGTTAGAGTTGGAAGGGACCTTAAATATCGTCTAGTTCCAACCCCACTACCATAGGCACAAATAGATGCTGCTTTTGCTGTTTATATCTGACCCTTGTTATCTTACTGACCTTAGAATATCCACTTACCATTTTGTCTCTTCTGTAATGAAGAGAGTGAGCAATTTGCCACTTCTAGAAGCACAAAGGAGGGTATTAAGGGATCTCCATAATTCAGGAAGGTGTGGAAAAGACTCATTTGACCTTCGTAGTGCAGGGAGACAACAGAGAGAAAATTATTTTTCTATGATAGGAAAATAAAACTTGAAATATCTCTCTACCTGAAAACTACTCTGTTTTCAGGGTCCTAGGTTTTCTGTGTTTTTTCTCTCCTTTTTTTCTGATGTAAGGCATGCTGGTAAATCTGTCAGAATTCTCATGTGTCTTAGGAATGAAAAACACTGAGAAACACTGGCATGTGTACACTACATCCAAAAATAAGTCTTCCCAGTGTACCTCAGAAATGCGTGTGTGAGAGAGAGGGTTGGCTCTCCTGAAAGCCCTGCATTCCTGCAGGAATAGATGCTTGGGTCTGTGGGACACAAGGCAGCTGCCATCCACTCTGTATTTTCTGATCTGACCTCGGCAGAACAGCGTTTCAATTCTCAGTGCAGTTTTGCAGTCTGAACCTTACCCCTGGTGAGACCTCAGAACGCACAAAGTTAAGAAAAAGCTGCTTTTCCTTTGGCTGACCATCCAAAAGTGTTGTTATTCTGCTACTGTACAAGTAAATAAAACAGCACAAAGAGATGCAGGCTAGAACGTTAAAATATACGTGTCATTAATAGTATTCCTAAACAATTTCAATCTGTTCTCTGAGACAGCTGAGGGACTTTGCAACAGTTGAAGTTGTATTTGGTGGTCATCAGAAATTTACACTGACATATACTCCCATGTAGGTATGATGATTTTGGGGGAGAGGGGACTTTGTATTATTTAGCAATAACTCTGAAGTATGCATTGGAGGAAAACTTGGCTCAGCACTGAGAAATAGCAAACACTAGTAATTTTTCCTTGAAATATTATTTATTTCCCCATTGATACTTTTGTGATGGTTATTCCACTCCACACTGATAGCTTTTTACTATTTGTGTATAATTTCGGAGCATATTTTATGTTGTCTCTGCTACAGAGCAAATAAAGCCACATATTTTTATAAGATGTCTCTAACTTCAGGGGCCTCCTTATTTCAATGAAAAGTTCAATACTACTTTTTGGAAACCTGTTGCCCTGCAAGGACTGAAGTGATCAGACCCTTAACTTGAACAAGATTTAAAAATCTTGATTTCAGACACAATCCATAAATGTGAATATGATGCAAAACCATAAGCAGAAGGAAAGCAACGCAATGGTATTTGAAGGTTTCTTACATTATAATTTTTTAACATAAAAACAATACAGAGGTGTTTCTCATTGTGCTGATGCAGAATAGCAGAAATTGAAATCCTGTTTTGTCAGTTCTTTCTAACACAGCATTGTTGCCCCAGTGCATGATTCCCTGCTCTGATTACTCCAGTCCTGAATGACTCAGTTTCCACATTTCCTTAAAAGATTACTCAGTCTGTTAAGAAACTTCAGGATGGTTTTGCTGAGAGTCTGCTTTTGCACTCAGTTTTATCCAATTATCCTAGTGATAAATAGCAATTCTGAAAAACTTTGCTTTTATTGTTTTATTATCTGTGTTTTGAACTCATCAGTGTCATACATGAACTCTTTATGGATCAGGATTATCCCACCTCTAATACTGATGTATTAGTGCCCTATGTGTGAAGATAAAAATTCTTGGGTCCTTTCTACATGAATGGTGTGCTGCATATTTTTATCCATTCTGCTTTTTTTCCTCTATCACCTTTCAAATAAGGTCTTTCTATAGAATTCCAAGTGTCCCAGTGGAAACCTATTCTGGCTTGTTTTTCTCCCAGTTACTTTACCTATCACTTTTCTTGGCCAAATAATTTCTAGGCTAGTTTTTTTAATCATTGCATTGCAAAGGCTTACAGACATAACACAGTGCTATCCTGATGTGATGAGTAGCATGACACACAGTCATGATGGGATAAAAGCATTGGGAGATTGAGGTGCTGGAGGAAATGAGCTAAATGATTCATTGTTTTACTACTGTCAATAAAGAGTCAATGCTCAAGAAATTAGATGGCTGATATAGAGTGCCAACTTCTGGATAAAAAATAAAACAAAAGCTATGACCAAAACCTGTTTGTGGTTATTAAAGTTTCCATGGCTCTGGTCCAATACTAACATGCAATTTTGAAATCCTGACAAAACTCAAATTCACTTACTTACATTCTGCCTTCCTGTATTTCCTATTATTGTACAACACATTCTTGTACTTAATTGCTGTGTAATGTCCTGTGATGCTAAGCAGGTGCTGCTGCTGTTTTGTGCCTGGGAACATGACCTAAATGAAATGTAAAGCAGTAGTTCAGTGAATCACCTGTATCTCTAACCTGTGATTCCTTTTTATATTGTTCATATTAATTCAGGCTAATACCCTTTTAGGATTATCTTCCTAATTTAATTTACATTCCTTTTTAACACACATTCAGCCACAGGATAAAATTTCCCTCTCAAGTACTGCATATATGGACAGACCTACTAAAAATATTTTAGACTTTTGATACTTGGCAATAAAAATATAAAGAAAATATCCACATCTAGTAATTTTCTTCCTCCCTTGATCTAAGGAAATTTATCCCTCAGTTCTACAATTTAATCAAATAACTAAAGCAAGAATTTAACTGTAAATAAATATTAAAATAAGAAAATAGTTCATGTTTCAATTGAATCTCTGGTCTTGCTTCTGTTGGCTAGGAAATGACTTGGCATTCTAGGACTCCTCAAGTGTTTCTTAAGTTCTGTTTGGCTTATGTGAAAAAGTAGATCAGCTCACATCACATTCTGGTTGCTGACCAAACCAAGAGAGAAAACTGTAAAGAGAGATATCCTAAAGTGTGTGCCTTTTAATACACATGTGCAATAACCTTGGGTTACATTTAGAAAGATTTGAGAGAAATTGAAGGGTCCAAGGTCATCTATGAATTAAAAAAAGCTCACTCAGTTCTATTTAACAGTACAGACTTAAATTCTCGAAGAATCTTTGTCTTCAACATACATGATAGACTTGTAATTCTCTTCGCACACACCAAAACCCAGCTAAAGTGCTCATGACCTATTATATGCTAATCTGTTATGTAAAGTGTCCAAAGGTACCCAAGCTGCAGGCATAGTTTGCCTAAAACTGGCAGTTTTGGAACCCAACACAGTGCAATGATGGCTGCTTTTCAATTCAAAATGCCACAACTTTTTTTCTTCCCATTTTACAAGGGAGTTTGGGATTATACTGCCTTTCCAAGACATGGGAAATTTAGTTGTTTGTATATCATGAGTGGGTTGAAGTTGCATCTTCCAAAGTATAGGAAAATGACTAGTTAATGCCAGCATCAAATGTTCTGCTGTGCTGGGCTGGTGACAACTGAAGCAGCACTGAGCCCTGTAGGTGCTCAGGTCCTTTATTCAATTGGACCTTTTTAGACTGTGAGATCTCAGGGCAGGAAACATCATCTGTGCTTTTAACTCATCATAAAATTTTGACTTTCTTCATATTTGAAGATGACAGTGACGAAAAGAGAAGACAGCTGTTTTGTGTCTTTATCTGCAGTAAGGCAAGAAAAAAGGATCAGATTCATTGGGAAGTTGAGGGGAGTTTACTCTTATTTTTTGCCTGTAATGTTTTGAATAAATCCTTCTCTGCCTTGATTGTAGAATGTGATAAATGGCTTCAGTGTGGATGTAAACCTTCTTGTTCCTTAATAGAACGATATTTTTTAAAAACTTGCAGTATCACTGAGTTAGGAAAAAAATGTTAAAATTCTGCTAGAATATGTTTAAGGGCTGAGTTTTACTGAAAAATTCCATTCCTTCTCAGCAAGGTTAACACTGAATGAAATGTATGCTACATCTCAATAAATGTGTATCCTTCACTAGTACTTTCAAAAACAGTATGGATGAGGCAGAATTTTTCAAAGCTAAAAAAGCATTTGCAAATTTAGGTACTATATCGAGTTTCTTTATGATAAATAACATCCTGCAACCATAGCAATGTTGAGTGGTCTCATGAAACACAGTCCCTTTTGCTGCCTGCCAGTAAGTCTTACACAACTTTGCTTTTAAAAATAAAAGAGCAGAGGTTGTAATATTTATGATTCTTTAAATCAACAACTGCACAGAATAAGATTGTTCTTGAGAAAGTTCCTATTAGCCTTGAATTTCACAAGGGTGCTACCCCTTCTATCACTTATTAATAACATAGTGCTTAAAGGCTCCATTAGGTATTAGAATACAGTGATAACAGGCATCATAAATGTTCAAGACAAATCATCCCTAAGGGACTATAATACAATATTGTTTTATAAAATCCAAGTTATTTCTTAAAATAGCTTTATAGTTATGGCAGACTATTACTAACTTTGGCCTAGATCCTGCAATGAAAACATGCTTTTTGAGTCTCCATTGGGTAAGAGAAGGAAAGGAACCTGCCCTTTCAGTAAAAGGCCACTACAAACTTAAGTTCCTGTTACAAAATGGATTTTTTTTTTCACTTTCAGCAAAAGAAAGGCTAACTTGTAGTTGATGCTGAAAACCTACCCTAGGAATTACTAGTCATATCACAAAATACTACTGAGAATGCTCCAAAGCCACAGAGTGCCATAAATGACAAAGACCAGTAGAAATGTGCTCACTGAAATGGATGATGGAAGTCAGTCTTTGACTACTGATCAAGCCTTTGATTTAGGTCATGTCCACTGCACCATCTGAGGTGTCTGATGTCAGGTCAGTGCACGGACCCTCTCCGGTGGCAGTGGCTCGGCTGTCCTGTCTCTTGGTCTACACTGACCTTTGCCCATGCCCTGAAGCTGCTTTCCCACCGCCATAGGTGCAAACAGCACTTGCCACACAGGTTTCTGAAGTGCGGTAGCAAAGGTGGCTGTTTTCAAAACTAGATTCCCAACCTCGCAACCTTTTTCCAGCTCCTGATTTTCTGCCCTGTGCCCCGCGCTGGTCGCGCCGATATGGGCTGCAGCGCATCCCTGGCGCATCTGTCAGTTTTTTCCCCCGTTCCCGGACCCCCACGGCGGTCTCGCAGCTCGGCGGGCCGGCAGCACTGCGGCGCAGGTAGCGGCGGGCAGAGCGCTCCCGGGGACTGTGGTGCCGGACCCCCGGGGGGGAGCGCCCGGTGAGCGCCGACGGGAGGGGGGGCCCGCTGCGCGCCGCGGGGTCCGCCCAGCGCCGCCGCTGCACGGGCTGCGGCAGGAAAGGAGCGGCGGCTCCTCGGAGCTGGGGCTGTGCGGGGGCAGCAGGAACTGCCCCGACCTCATCGTGGACCGCTGCCTCTGCGCCGCCGAACGCGCCAAGGGGCCCGGCCGCCCGGCCCTCCGCATCAAAGTGGTCTGCAGCGGCGGCGACTTGGTGGAAACTTTGCAGCCCGCCGTGCTGCCCAACCGCACCGTGTCCCTGTGAGTACGGCCCGCGGGGCAGCGCGCACCTGGCGCGGGGCGGGGGTAGTCCCGGAGCAGAGGGGTGCGGAGGAGACGCGGGGCTCGAGGGGATCCCGAGGAGCGGCCGTGTCCGCCGCTCCGGAGCAGGCAGAACCGCTCCGTGCACATCACAGATTACAGCCCTGACCCTGCTTTTAAAAAGTCTGTGAGACTTCGGGGGTTTTTTTCTTTTCTTTCTCCTTTTTTCCTTTTTTTTTTCTTTTTTTTTTTTCCCTCAGTTTGGAAACTCCTGCTGGCGTTCGGGTCGAGCCGGGGAAGCTGTGCTTTCCCTGGTGTAAATTGCATGCTGCTGCGTGCGGTGGTTTTGGAAATGTCAGTGGTAGCAGAACTGATGGAGCTCTCTGGTGCACCTTTCCGCCGGCAACGGGACGGGCTCAGACTGTCTAGGCAATAGATAAATGGTATCGGTAATGCTGAACTGCCTTCTGGAGTGCCGTGTCATTAACATACACCTCTCTTGTCTCTAAATAAAGTTTGGAATTTGATGTCTCCTTTTTTAACATAAGTTTCTGTTCAACCATTTGAAATTATCAACTCTCCAATAACATTCTGAGTTGCCTGGTAGTATAAAATGACTAAGTTTGCCGTTCGCCTCTTTTTTTTTTCTTCCCAATTAGGAAATAGCTTATGATGTTTTGTTGCCTGTTGCACATAGCTGAACTTGAATAAGTGGTATGTATTGTAATAAGGTAGTAGAACTTTCTGTAATTGTATCAAGTACAGCTGAAAGCAATGTCCCTGTAATGTACCCAAGCGGTAATAGCTCTGTGACATTTACCCTTTAGATCATACACATATCAACAGACCTTTTACTGTTGAATTTAGTTCTGTTGACAATTCCTGCTGTGAACATCTCCACTGTTCACTGCATTTTCTTTAAGTCAACACTTTTAGGAGGCAACTGGTAAAGATAGTAATTTATAACATCTGGGGAGCTTGTGCTTGTAAATGTACAGATGTGTTGTATATGCTCCAGTTCAGTTTTAGCTATAACTGTTGAATGACTTGATGCTGATTAGCTGTGTGCTGAATATTCATTTGGGAAACTTTTGCTTATATACAGGATACAATAATTGCACTTCCTTCTCAATTTTATTAGGCTTGTTTAGAGTAAAATTACTAAGTTACTTATGAATTTGAGTTTTTACTTAGGTGATAAATTTACTGCTACTTCTGTAGTGTATGTAACTGGCTATGTCGTTAGGTCTTGGACTTACCAAAATTATGAAATGTTGACATCTTGGGCAGGCAGGAGTTATTTTTTCCTGTTGGTTAAAAATTTCACACTTGGCATGTCTGTAGAGATTTTTACACTTAAATATTGATTTACAGAGTCTTATTTAGGTTTTTAAGAAACTTTTACTGAGGTAAGCACTAGTCGATGAATCCAGGCGACCGTAAGATCAACAGAAGTATGTATTCACTGTAGTGAAAAGAAGCTGAATTGGAAACAGAAGTGAGAAAAGATGAACGGGGAAGGTGGTATGTTTGAAGTGGTAGGTGGGAGAATTTGCTCACTTATACATATGATTTAAGGCTTCAGTAGCAAACTTGATCCTATCACCCTAAACAAATGCATTTCAGGTAACACTTGGTCAAAATTCATTAGAAAGGTACTGTGTTAGTTTTTTTAAAACTTAATCACAAATAGCCATTGACTTGAGAGCTGATTAGCTGGCCTTAGTTGATATAAAACATACAAACAAATATGTTGGGTTTTTTTGTATTGGACAAGTATGGTACCATGTACCACCTAAACGTATCCTTTTCCTCTTACAGTCTCCCTTCTTATATTGTTGTTGTGGGAGTTTTGTTTTGGTTTTTTTTTTCTTTTCAATGAATAAGGCTAAATATTGAAGGTAAAAAGGAAAAAAGTTTAAAGTCTGTGTTAGGAGCATAGTAGTTTTCGGTAGCTGGAACATACAAGTGACAATTTGATTGAATGTGTCAATGATTTTCCAAGAGCAACTGGTTTTGTTGAATTTACACCTGTGAGATTTGGCCAGCTGCAGAAAATAATGATAAAGAGCTCAAATATTAGCACTCTTAGATTTATTTTTGTAGCTGCATGGGAGATGTGGGCAAAAGAGAATATTCTTGTAGATGCTGACTGCTTCCATTCAGTTTTATGGGCCCACAGAGAGAAAGAGAGCTTTAACACATGGAGCATAACCTTTTGGATTGCTTTAACAATTAAAGAACTTAGAGGTGAGTAAAGCAATGTATAGTCAAATGCAGTAACACTGTGATGAAACAATGTAATAAACATTTGGAGGGGTTTGGGGCAGATCGCTTCGTTTTCTCATACATATATTTTTTATATAGGGATGCTGGTTCCCTAGTGTTGTGTTCTTCTGGAAAGCAAGAAAGCAGCCAAACTCTGTTCTGCAAAGATGAAAGAGAAATTACTTCTATCTCATAAGCCATTAGGAGGTAAAGCTGTGCATGTGTAACATTTCATTTATGTGCTCAGGAATGTTACCTACCAGCAAATCTAGAAGTTAGGATTTGTTAGTTTAATGGTTTTTTTCACCTAAGTGACCATGGACCTTGGCAGAGTTTGACAATTTAGGCTTTTTATGGTATATATGTACTAAAACTATTGCCACTAAAAATACTTTTGCCACATAGTGACTAAAAGCTAGTGTGAAGTCACCGAAGAAATGCTTATTCTAGACAGGTTCGGACCAATTATTTCTAGCTTGTGAGGTGGGGAAGTCTGCAGAATTTCTTTGAAATCATATGAACACTAGACCTATTCAGTACTGTCTGAATGCTCCCAATGATAAACAATCGCACTAGAAATAAAAGCAAAATATAAGCTGATAAAGCCACTATTCCCTCCTTTTTATTTTATATTAAAACCCAAACCAAACAAATCCCCCTTGCCCCCCCTTGTTCTGGACTCTGTGTCACTATCTTTATTTAGTCTTTTACGGCTTTGGAAACAGGATTAATTTGCCTGATGTGGATCAAAAGGAAAAATTTAGCTGTAGCTTCACAAAGTATTTGCATGTATCTTGTTAAAAGGGATTCTGGTCCTTATGGGTTTGCAACATGTATTTCTGTGCCTTGTATACTGGGACAGGGGTGGAGAAAGGGAATTATGCACCCTCCCCCCCCCCGAAGAATACAGCTGTTGAATCACTAATTTATGGGATCTGCTCTCACCACTTCACTCTCGGTATGGGTGGAAGTGTGGACCCAACAAGGAGGAGTCATATCACTTTAGGATAATGTAGTTTTCTCATTTTAGATTTTATGGCTGAATACTTAGAAATTCTTGTGTTGAATCAGTATTTTACCTTATGTTTTCAACAGTGTGTTTGGGTTGTTGAAGTTTAACACTAGAGAATAAGATTGTTTGCAATCATTTTTCTCTTCTGTGCTAACAGGAATGTTGTTAAACTTTTGACTGAGTTGCTCAAATTTGAGCTATGGGGCAAAATTGTGTTGCTTCTTTTTTCAGTGTGAAAGTTCTACAGTTGAAAGTTTCAGGAATTAGCAGATTAGATTCTATACTGATTTATTCCATGTGAACTGGACAGTATATTGATAACATTACTTTTTATACTTTCTTTTCTCCTGTCAAATGGTGTTATAAACTTTATCCTTTTATACTCGGAAGTTCTCAGTTCAATACGTATTTTCATATCACTGTGCAGAGTATACTTTGAAGGTATAAATGCCATCCGTTTCTGATAGTAGCACCACTATTTTTTTCCTCCATTCAAAAAAAAGTCCAACATTTTTACTGAAGTTTGATATTTTTACAAATTTTACCCACAGATATACCTATGGAAATCTGTTTTAAATGTCATGCTAGAAATGAAGAAAACTCATGGTAGTGTATGGCTTATAGCAATTCTATGTCATATAGGATTCTTAATAATTTTTATATCTATGCCTTTCTTCTGACTTTAAATTGGAGGTTGTCTCAAATTCCTCAGATTCTCAATTTCGCAGTGAGGCTACATGACTCCAGTGGTAATCCATAGCCATAATACTTACGGAGGGGTATTAATCTTCAAAGCACTTCACAAACATTAGGAAGTCTTCTGAAACCAGTATTGCTGCACTCTTCTCTCTCCCAAAATTACTTTTATGTCACATTCATTTATATCATATCTATTGGAACTTATTTGAAGTTATTATATTACTGTATTTGTTTCATGTCTGGTGTTGTCTTTTACACTCCTATATTCAGTTTAGGGTATATCAATATGGTTTATTTGATATAAGTGTCTTGTTGTAAAAATAGATCACAAAAATGTTCTTTATGTTCCAAAGAGCTTGGCGTTTAAGCTAGCCAAAGCAAACAAAGCAAGACTTGAAAAAGACTGAACAAAAAATATTATTCAGTAGTTTTATTTCCACATCTTAATACTCACATATTTTTCTTTCTTGATATGAGACCTAACATAGCATTGCTAATTTGTAAATAACTGTGTTAGGCTGATTCTTGTTATAAAGGTTTTCACAAATATTTTTACCTTGCTTAGCTTACTGTGTTCACTCAAAGAGTCAAAGTGGCAGAAAAAAAAAGAATAAGAAACAAGTTTCCTGCTCCATTATTTATGTGTGTATACATATTTATGCATGCTTTCTCTGAAAAAAAACCCAACCCCAAAAAAACAGTTTGAGAAAGAAATTCCTAATATAAAGAAAACCTACATAAAATACCCCAAAGACCTAGAAGGTCTGGGACAGATGGTTGAGGAGAGCAAAATTAAGAGAAGAGAAATGTGTTAGAGATGAAAAGTCTTCAAATATTAGTCTAATCTTCTTTGATATTTCATGTTACATATTCATCTAGGGTGACCTTATCATACCGTAACTGAAAATACTTTATTTTTCTTCATTATTTCTGATGAGGAAATATCTGTACCTGGATTATCTTCTCTGCCTGTGAGTAGCAGGCACTGTTGGTACTATGACCTCTTCCAAATTATGACGTTTTTGGACGGAACTGATGGATTGGCATTATTGGAAATGGTAACCCAACAGGAGCGTGAAAAAATCCTGTTAAAGAAAACAGAACTCTCATAGCCAATAATGGGTCCAAAATACAATAAATGCTGCTTTAATAGTTGCCATATACATAACTTTCAAAGCTTATACAAGTCATGCTGAAATTTCTTTCTGTCTTTATTATTATTAAACTGTAAATGTCTTAAGTTAAAGCAGTGCCATATATCCTGCTGCTTTTATGTCTTCAGTGTAACTTTTCTGAGAACAGTTTCTGTAAGAGAATGGGATGAGAATATCTGGAAACAGATAAAATTATTTCACAGTATTGAACAGTTCATTAATTTGGTAATTTAATGTAGAAATCAAGTCCTTTTTTTGGCACAGACTAGAAGTTTGAAGTATTGTGATCTTACACTTGCACAGAGGTAAAAATAAACTGGTGAGGTTAGCCAGGAGGAGAATAATGCATGTGGGGATGGGAGGATTTATTATAGAAGTCTATGTAATCTGGTACCTATAGCAAAGTCCTAAATGAAGCTGGGGTTCTATGATATGGTGTAATTTGTCAGTTGAGTAGCTACTGACCTTGTTTACCTTAAACAGGATGAGATTTAGTATGTGTTGGCTCTCTTACCTTCTTTTTTCTGTTTGTTTTGTAAACTGACCTAATATTAATAAAATTGATTTAATTTTGCTTACCAAAAGATGTGCAACAGAAGTTTGTTTCTGAAGTGTATGTATTTTCATCTCTTGCAGTGAGGTGCTTTAAATGGTGCTACGTGAGTTGATGCCCCTTGGGACCAAATACTGTCAGTCCTTGAAATGGGTTGTTCTTTAAACATTTGAAAATGCACCTTTTTTTTTTTTTTTGNGCACATTTTTTTCCTTATCCCTTTTAAAATATCCTGACAGCATAATAAGATATTAGGTGAGGTGAAGAGTAGGAGTGAGATGGAGTGGTAGGGAGAGGGGTGAAGGGGGAAGGTCCGGAAGGAAGGGGTCTGAAGAATTTTATTAAAATGGAGCTCTAAAGGTTTAATATTTTATATACATTCTCCCTTTTTTTGTGGTCTTCAGAGGTTTAAAATCACAAATATTATTTAAATGTTTGATGCTTTAAAACAACAGTGTCGTATTAACCCCTGTGATTCTGAAAGCCCACTTAATACTTAGCCATTAACACACACCCCGAAACTTTCTGGGCAGAAATAGCCAAAGTAGACTGTATTTTTGTACAATATTTCTCCCTATTTGAGACCTTTTGTCATCACAAATTTTGCAGCTGGTTGATTCAACCATGTTGAATACATAATTACTTTCCCAACTTCTGTCTTTTGCCTTCATTTTATAATACAAAGCTGGCATAAATGAGAAAGTTAAAGGACAGAGTATCTTCACCAAGGCAGAGCTTCTGCTCTGACAGCACACAGGAAACATACATTTGTGTACCTGCAGCTTCCACTTTGTTCATGCATATCTGAGAGTCAGACCTTGGTGCCAGCTTGGTTTTTACTCCTTTATAATATTGATGTATGTTTTAAAGAATTGCTATTTATGCCATTTGACTTAGATTTTTGAGGAAAAATTGCATATTGATTTTGAAGTTCCTCCCTTCCTGTGTTTCTTATAGAGTATCCACACCATCACAGCAATAAAAGCATACAAAACATGAAAAGGCTGGGTATATGCTTCTTCAGTCAACTGTAATTTGATCAATCACAAGTTTGCTGTCTAGTTCTCAACTATAGTTCTCAACTATAATTTAGCTAAAAACTCTGTATTATTTGTAATACTAACTTTTTTTCTCATCTACTTTGGCACTTATGTAATACAGGGAACACAGTTTAGGCTTTGTTCTTTTTGTGGGAACATGCCATTCTTCAGCCGTCTCTTAAAATCGGTTCCAACTGTGTTTTCGTGCCTGGGACTGATTTGGGAGTATTCTGTAGGTATGGTTAGTCATGAAAGCTCTGCTTTTCCAATTTCTATTATAGTCTTGCAGAGTTGTTGACAGTTGCTTTTCTGTACTTAGTTGGATGTCATCTTATCTGAACAGCAGTTTGTTCTGCCAATAACACAAGCACACAGCAGTTTATTATGCTCATAGACCTACAAATCTTTGCAAAAACCTGAGATTTATTCCTAGATCATATAGAATCTGGATTTGTTGGTAGCTATGCATAAGTAAGCAAATTCTTTTAAGCTTGTATTTTAAGCTTTCCTTTGATGAGTGGCTGTTTTCTGAAAATGCTATTCATCAAAACTAATGAAAATGTAAAGGCACTGGCCTGTATTCTCAGCATATATACTGTAGGTTTTGTGTAATGTACAGTGAAGTTTAATGGATTTTCTGTGTTATGAAGTTACGATGATTTTCAAGTAACCTGGTAAGTTGAGGCTTCCAAATTATGAACATTTATGATTCTCCTTGTTTATTGAAGAATTACTGTGATTTCTTCCTTCTAATAGCAATCTGGATAATGCCTTTTCATAAAACCTTTATGTTTTATGGGATAGCAGTCCCCGAGAATGCAGTTTTTACAGACAAAAGTATTAATTAGGATGGTAAAGATTTTCTGTATACTCTGACTTGAAAAAAGAACAAATTGCATCATAGAATGGAAAATAGGGTTAAAGCTGGTAGTAACCAAATCAAGCCTGGAAAAATTAAAGGAAAACATAATGGAAGAATTGAACACAATATTACTGCATATTAGTAGTTCCCTGGCAACATTAATTTTGATATTTTCATTACAAATTAATGTGCATGGTGTCAATTTCTTTGAGGGCAGAGGGGTGGAAGAAGATCATAATCTGTTTGTGAGCAACTTTATTAACAGACTGGGTTTTACAGAATTTTCACAGGAAGTATACTGACTTGTTGGGAAAGGTTCCTCTAGTGGTATGTGCTAACAATCTGGCACAACAGTAAACCTACAAAAATGAAAGGGAGAAGGAGAAAAAAATGAAAAAAAACCCCAACCCCCCGAAAAACTGAAACCAATTTTGAAGTATTAAGTTTACCAGCACTCCTAAGTAACAGAATTTGTATACATTGACACGTGTCCTATCAGGGGAACCTTGCATTACTAAGAAAAATTGTTAGTTCTCTGCCTTCCATGGACCATCCTCTGTGCTTTGTCCCATGTGCCATCATTCCCAGAACCTTTCAATTCTGCAATTTCCTTTTTATTATTACTGTTATTATTACTACATTGATACTTCTACCTGTTTTTTTTCTCATCTGCATCTTCTTTTTGTTCACTGTTTACGTGAAAGAAAGTAAAAACCTGCCACCTCCTCCTCAGCTCTGCTTTTGGTCCTCTGGTATGCTCCATTTCTCTGTAGCCTCTGCACTTTCACTGCTGTGTGATGCAGGCTCTGCTTTCAGCTCACGATCTCCACCACTTCTTTAGTCTTGCATGACTTTCCAGTTTCTTCTATTTTTTAAAACCCTCCATTACATCTTCCCTCATCACCTTTGATCCTTGACTCATTTTATCCTTCTCATCTGAACTTGCTGAGTGGAACTGAAATAAGTGAGGGCATGGGTCCTTAGAGAGATCTGAATTAAGTCCTGGAGTTCAGCAGTGCCTGGAATTGGGGCCAGGCAGATGGATTTGATCCTATTACACAACTTAGAAACCAGAAAAAATCTTGTGAATCTGTAGCTCTGCCTCTTTAGAGTTTCTCATTAAAACTGCAGCCAGTGGAGTAGAGAGGTCTGAATGCGGTTGTGTCCAGCGGTAATTTTATATTGACCCACCAGATATGTTGCTGATGATCAGAGGGAACAGCCACAATGATCAGAGTTGTTTTCCATCCCAGCATTTTGTATTGTTTAGAAAGGAGGAGAAAAAGCTTAATTTCCAGTTTTCTCTACACCTTTGTGGCAACATTCAAACAATATTGCAACTGTCCTTCCAAAACTGTGAAATGTGTATAATTCAAATAATTATAGTGATAAAGATGAAATCTTAATGTGTACTGTTGTTCTCCATGCAGGTCGTGAGCCAGAAAACTGAAGTTTTCAATATGTAAGCAAATCCAAGCTTAAGGGACTGTATTAATTCCTTCTGTGACGTTAGCTAGTGTTATTTACATTGTACATTTGTCATATAGCTCTGTCTTAAATTAGATCAGGTTAGTGAACTGTACTCAGCTATGGCTGTAGCAGTGCAGAAATCTGTGCTAATTTTATAGAAGACACAATTTTCCACCCATACATACTACATATGCAGTGCAGGAAGGGAAACAGAGTGAAAAAATGCATAAATGAAAACCTGCTTTCCACTGGAAGAAAACAATGTGTTACTCCCTCTTTAATTAATGTCATCATTATTAGGCTCTTGTATTGGGCATGTATTTGTGAATTATATTGTACCAACATTTTCATCATTAGGTTTTTGTTTTACTGTAGTCCCTGATGGAGTCATACATCATCTCACCCAAAGCAAGATAATTATCTGTAGAGGGAGAATAGCAGAAGTTGGTCACATTATGCTTCAGGTAACTTCAAAGTAGAATACCATGATTTTTAAAGGACTTTGTATTACTTGGTGGTCAGAAACTGGAGTTAAGCTGTGGGAGTTATGACAAGTATTCAGGTAGCTGTTAAACTGTTGGTGCACGTGAGAATAATGTCTGTAGTTTGTTTCTTTACAGAGAGGTTTTGCTCCATGTTTGGTAAACAACAGGCTCTCAGAAAGTTAATCTGGGTTATAATGTGCCTGGGTTATATCATGTAAGAGTCTTGTGGAGGAAAGTTCCATAATTTTTATCTTGAATGCTGGGACACTGAGTAATAATACTAAGTTCATCCAGTGTGAGCAGTAAGCCACCTTTAAGGTTGTGGGTTTGTATTAGCCTTTCATTTGCTTTCCTTTCCTTTCTTTAGCAATGGTGCTGATAGGGTTACATTAAGTTTTTAGAATGCGAGGACCTGTTTATTGTGGATCTCAAACATACCTGAGGAAGAGCAGAAGAGGACAACATATGAGTTATGAACATCAGAAAGTGACTTGATGTCAATCATAGGTGTTTGGTATTTATCTACTTTTATGATTTAACATGTATGAAATGAATGCCAACTGCTCTTCATGTGAGATTGAGTTACCTGGCATATTTATATACTTCCTAGTCCTCATGGGGTTATACCAGGTATTCTAGTTCTGATGTGCTTGTTTCTTTTTCTGTTTAAACTAATGGGATTTTCAGAAAAAGAGAAGGTAAATTTTCTAACACTTTTGTCTTTTTTTCTATTTACTTTATTAATACTAATATTTACTATAATAAAAGGATGAATAAGGAAATTTCTGAGACTTAAAATGTGGGGGAAAACCACATTAGCAGTAATTTATTGTTGTAATATTCATAATTCTCTCCACTTTCTGCACAATTATGTGTTATAAATAACAATGTAAAGAGTCAGCAGTATAGATTGATGAAGCAAAAAATAACCATAAGAGCTAAATAAATGTAATAAATTATAATCTTCTGCAGGTACAGCAAATGAAGTTACTGCTGTAAAGTACTTCATGCTCATTGATTATCATTATAAAACTGTTTCTAATAAACTATTATTTTTGAAACTGTTCTCATTAATTTGTGTCTGTATTTAATAACTAGTCCATTAGTAAACTGGTCCATAAAATGATCTTCATAACAGTTTTACACAGTTAAACTGTAACTTGCTGACTAGGATGATATTCTTTTTTTTTAAATAAGTAATACAACAGTATTGCTAATTGGACAAAATTATTTCCATTGAAAATATCCTGATATTTTTTCATGTATTGTTAATAAGACTGAAGGAGTTGGTTACCTGACTCATCGTGTAGGAAAATGCTGTTGAGTTTTTGTTTTCTTTAGATAACTGAAGAAGTCAGGTCAACTATTTGGTATTGTTATTATGACTGCTTTACAAATGGAATACTTGGTTACCAAGCTATTAGATAGATGCCAAGCCTAAGTTTGGAAAAGATTAGAACAAAAAAATTTTTAATGCTAGCTTTCCAGAATACTTCTTTAGCTGAAGCAGAGTGATTGTTTTAAACAATTAAAATCCCTCAAGGAGTCATTTATTAAAGAGCACTGAAGTCAAGTTGGTTTGTTTTTTTGTCTCTGAAAGTTTCTGTCAAAATGGTGGTATTGAATTATATGTTGAGCCAGTCATTCCATATGATTAGTTAGTCTGTAAGCCTTTTTGGTTGGCTGATGTTTCCTTTCTCAAACTATTAAAGCTATTAAAGCTTTGGAAGAAGCTTTAGTCTGAAGAACTGGGGCAGTTGGTTTTCCTGTCCTTTTTACCTGTTGCTTTGCTGTTTTATATGAATTTTCAGTTACTAATATTGTTTTGGAATACATAAAGATATGATAAATGGACTTTCTAAATGTTTATAGTTACACAGCTTTTAATTTTCTGCAGTCTGGACTGTCAATAAAAATACACATGGCTGTCCTGGAGCAGGCCAGCCGTGATGTATCCGAGTATCATGTTTCCAGATTAAAAGTTTGTAAAGCAGATGCCTAGGGTAGAGTAGCAGTGTGCTATTTCCCACAAGGGTCTTCTAGCTATTGCAACTCAGTAATAGTACCTGTGAATTCAGTTTACCAAAATAGTATGGTTTACCACAGCCTGATCCAGCCTCTCTCCAGATCCCATGCCAGTTCCCTGTATTTGGAGCATCCCATGGCAAGAAGTACCACAGCTCAACTCTGTGCTGGCAAGGAACCATCCCTCTTTTGTTTATTTCTGAGTTCCAGTTTGTTTCAGTCAGAGCTAAAATGGTTATCAGACTTGGGAGAATGGATCAGGTTCTGTCTTCAATGGGGGAACCTCTGGAACCCATCCCTCTGCTTTTCTCGTTATCACTAGTCACTGTCAGTAAGCTGAAAAGTAAGGGGGTGATGAAATGTCAGGAAGTACAGTTTATTTATACTACTAGTAGTATGCTTTTCTTTGTGTTCAACATTGTGGTTAACTTCATGAAAATAGAACAGTGATAAAACTTTTTTTAAGAACAAAAGTCATTACATTTAACTCGGTCCATGGGAAAATGCCTTGGTCTTCTAGGAAAAATAAAAAAGGTCTACTCCTGCTTTTAACATTTTGGAAATGAATAAAGTATGAAGCCAGCTTTCTCATTTGTTGGCCTAGTTTTCTTTTGGCAGATTGATAGATTTTCCTGCTTTCCTCTGTATTCCAGAACAATAAGAGCATCTTCAATTTTCCTTGTGTGTTGAGGCCAATATTTGGTACTTCATTTAGTTGTTGGCACTGCGGAAAGTAGAAAGGGAGATGGTCTGACCAAGAAAAAAATATGTTAAATTGCAATAACAGCACACCAGAGAAAAAAGGGTTTGGAGGAGGTAAATGGCTTTAAAAGGTACATAGTGCTGGTCTTTGGTACTTTTAAACTTCTTTTTTCAGCTGTTAAAGATAATTTTGTTTGGTTATTGAGGCTGGCAATGTATTTTTTTCAGGAAGGCTGCAGCATGGCTCTGCTGATTGGTACCATTTAAGTTAAGCTTCATGTTTGTCTTTCACTATATTCTATAGTTATAACATGCTGAATAGAAGTTGAGTAGATTTGATACTTACTAGGTATAGGTCACCCCTCTATCAATTGAGACTGGAAGGAAATGAGTAAAAGAAGCTAGAGTGGAAAAATTCTCTTTTTGAGTGGAAAAAGTCTCTTTTTGAGCCTCTATTTTTTTGACTGGGGGTAAAAAAAGGTAAAAACATTGCCAATGTTTTTTTAAACTGAATTGCACTTTTTTGTCAATCTGGAAGTCTCTCTGTAATGCTTCCTCCTTGATATAGTCTCTCCCTATTATGTTTTGTGGGATCAGCATAAGGCTGATCCTCTCTGAATATCTGGCCACAAAACCTGTGATTCATCTCCTGTCTCTGGGCTTAGGGCAGGCTGCTATGCTTTCCTTTCACCTCTTCTTTGCTACTTTGTTCTGCACCATTTTCCTGATTCTGTGCCACACTGCTGACTGCAATACTATTCCTTTTCAGTGTGCTTTTTTGGGAAAAGGTTGTTTTGGGTTTTTTTATTTAATGTGTAAATTTTGGGAGCCACCTTCCGGGAACTGAGCAGTGGGAGAGTCCTCTTCTTGAGCCTTGAGTAGGAAAGCCTTTGCTGATTTTGACCATTCAGGGTGCCTAATGTCTGCTAGATTAACCCTGAATGAGGAGATGGTTAGAGACAGACCCTATTAGCTGCATCGATGCTTCTTACAGTAGGGCAAAATGTTTGAAATTCAGATCATTTCCTCCCTGTATCAATCTGTGTACATAGTTTGAAGATTTACAGACTCCACAGAGCAGGTCGTGCCCATCAGACTCAGATCTGTTCTGCCTGGCACTTTCTCCAGGTCTGGAGAAATGTGTCCATTGCTGACAGTAAGCCAGGGTCAAAGGCTATCCTGTAGCAGCAGTGGAGATTGCTGTGGGATCCTGATGGGTATGCCCCACTGAGTGAGGATGTGATTATAGGGCAATGTCTGTTCACTTTGAGTTTGCAAATGTTTTGTTAAAATAGTACTTTTTTGTCTGTTTTTGCGTTGTAATGTAATAAAAGTTACTCTGCAGAAAAAGACATAGATCACTGAACAAGTAATGTTTTATTAAGGTTAACTTGCCAGCATGTAAAAGAGTAGTGAACAGGGGTGGGGGTGAAAATACGAGCTGGTGTTTTGAAGTTACAATTAATCCATTAGCTATCCAAGTCTTTTCCTCCTCTGCTTTTCTGTGATTTTCTGTAAGTTTAAATGATTAAGAAAAAGATTCCCATAAAATCAAGACTGAATTCAGCATCAATAAATGCTAAGTGAAAAAGGGTGTGTGGGACATCCTGACTTTACTTACACATTGATTGACTCTGGACAAGGCACTCTGGAGGTATGATACACCCTGTGAAAATGAAAACTCAGCAGGAGCCAACGTGTAACACAACAAAACCTCTTGTTCCCACCATGTAGGCCCATAGTGGTGCACTTGCATCTTGGATGCTGATTCTGAAACAGTTCTGATTTTTTGATGTCAGAAAGAGCATAATTGGACAAGGAAAAGTACAGAAATGTGAAGAGTTGTGGAAAAGCTTGTGTGTGAAGGATGATGAATAGCTGAGGGGCTTTTATCCTGAAAACCTCTAAAGTGTTTTAAAAGTAAATAGGGAATGTTATTGTCTGTTTTCCATATTATAGCACTGAGGAGGCAACAAATCATTGGATTAGAATTTTGTAAGAACTGAAAAGTAGACTAGCTGCAGAGCTTCTTACTGCAGTTTTTGTATTAATGTATTTTCTCTTGACCACTGTCAAAGGCAAGACAGTGAGCTAAAAGGATTCCTGTCTGACCTGCTCCTGATGACTTGTTGCTATTCAGTATATTTATTCACAATCTAGATGGAAAACATGAAGTTCTCAGAAGACAGTTGGGTGACATTATTACAGCTTGGGGCAGCTCTGTAGAGTAACACGGATCACTTGGTGAGCTGGACTTGATAGATCAGCATTCATTTTAACATGGCCAAGAATCTTGTCATATATCCAGAATAAAGAAAATAGTTTACACTTGCATGTTCCAGAAAACAGTTCCAAAATTTTGTCACTGAAAAACAGTTAATTATAATGGTACATAATCAGTTAAACATCTGTTCCTGGTGTGATATTACTAAAAGTGCAGTGATAATATTATCTCAGATCCAAAATCAGGGAATAAAAAGCAGAATTAAGGAGTGTTACTTTTGTTTGCTACTACTGAGAAAAAAAAACTGCGAGAAAAAGGATGTTATATATTACAGTTTCAAGCATGATTTAAGAACTACAAAATCTGTGCTGGATTCTTGAATGTGTTCTCATAAATCTCTTTTAGTTGTTTGAGGTTAAGAGGTTATTTGATCATGTTCCAGAGGTGTGTAGACAGAAGAAAGATGTCTGATGTCAAAGATATTTTAATTTGGGAAAATAATGAGATACAGTCATTGAGAGCTCAAACCAAGTGCATTCAGAATAAGAATGCCAGTGAAAATCTAAGCGGGAGTAATTAACCTTTGGAAGACATAAGAACTGTAATGGATGCCTCTTACCTTCTTAAATTAAAACTGAATATTGTAAAAGTTCAACAAGTTAGTGGCTTGACATGGTTGTTACCCAGAGGGGTTCTTAGCTTGATGCAATGTGATCACATTGGTCTCTTCTGGGCATTAAAATAAATGCACTGGTGAAAATCTACAACTAGTATGTATTCACACATATATGAATACTACCAAAAACCATGATTTAAGTGGGTTTTGGCATGGACATAGGAGTATCAAGAGAATCTATGCAATGTTTCTGTAGGGGAGAAGCTGCCAGTGTGGTATAATACTTGTAAACGTGTGACTCATTGTTTTTAAAACAGAAGTAGAGTCCTGCTAGTATCAAAATAGTGTTGTTGACTGTGCAGTAGTACACTGTGTATTTGGAAATACTCAACACTGGATAATTTCCAAGTGTCTTTTGGCTTGATACTGGCAAACGTGTTCACCAGGTGTACTTCATCTGCAAATAGTTCTGCTTTGAATTCTGCCAAATACTCTGACTCTAATGTAACTCTTGAGATGTCAAACCCAGTGATTTTAATGGTGTTTGTTCATTATTTGATGGTACCCAACTAATTCAGTTTCTCCATAAAATTTAATCCTTGCCACTTTACCTAAAAACTATTGACAACAAAAAAGTCTTAGCATAAGAAATTGCAATTCAAAAATAATCAGACTGTGTCTGCCTTCTTCTGTAGTGAACTCTATTTCTGTTTTCCCTGTCTGTTGCTGCCAGTAGAATTTTTATTGGGTGGTGGGTGTTGGTAAAGGGGATGCTACTAAACCCCCGTATAGCTCTTAAGTCAGTGTATAGCAGCTTTATTGCAGAGATGAAAGTCATGAAGAGCTTTGTGATTTGAATGTTACCATCCTTTGATCTTTAAGTTACTCGTTAAGTTTAATGTTTTAGTAGCTACTGTTTTTAAGGTCTTCTTCTGTACCTTGTATTTTAAATTTAAAAAAAGAAGTTATTTCTGTAATTTGGCACTGTTTCTTTCCTCTACTAGGAAATGTGACCTTTTAGCCATATTAAAAAGATTTCCTCTTGGACTTTCTTAGTACTTTTAAAAATAATTTATGCAACAGTGAAAGTACTTTGTTATAATTTATAAACACAGGCTGAACACATTAGATGTCTGCTCTTTTCACATGGCTTTCAATCAGTTTTACAACTAATTGGAGAATTTCCAGCTACATCTTGTATGTGTGAAATTAGTTTTTTCTTACTGAAATGACAACTGTTAGAAAGAACCTATTAATCATACTGAGGATTCACTGGTAAATTCTTATGTAATCTAGGATTACTTTTGTATTGTTGATAGATGATATCTTGTATAACAGGTATGAATAAATACATTGTATTATACCGAAATTCTAATGCCACAAGAGTAATCCAAGGTATTAGAGGAAAGGAGAAATCTTTGTGCTGACAACAGTTCTTTAATTACAATTAAGTTACTGCTGCTTCAATTTGGAAAGTAAAGATATAGGGAGGGGGTTTCACAGTGCAGGTGGCTTTCAGCTTTCAGCTATGTAAAACCACTAATAATAATTTGGAATTAAATTAAGATATGATGCACATACTGGGGGGAGAAGTTGTGTTTAAAAAGAAACCAAAACCCATAAAACACTTAAAATGCTTGAAACCAGCAAGCTTTATTCTCCTCCGTCACTTAAAACTGGCTTTCCTAGTCAATGTGCAAACTATTATAAAAGTATTCTAGGGCAAAGTCCTTTGCCAGAATTCAGTAGCTGGAGCTTGAAATGTTTTTATGGCATCCATGCTGCAGGCATTAAAGAAAGCTGCTGTTCCCTTCCTCTGTTCAGAGTTTTTCACTTCATCTGTAGTGTCTCCAGATGCTATCCTGATACTCTGGTGTTGGTAAAAATTATTGCTGCCCATTTCTGCAAACAAATACCATTTTCACAGAAAAAGCCCAAGTCACATTAGTTTAATGGCACCATTAATGAGGTCTGTATGGGAAGGGTTTATGGTACGGCATGTATGGTCAAAGATCGTAAGATGTACTTAATACACTGTGTATTTACACAGTATTTTGATGGAGTATGTATCAAAATGTTATTGTCAATAAATCTTGACAACAGCCAAGCTGAGAAAATACAAACTGACAATAGGAGCTGGCACATGATTAGCAAAGCTATACTCTGGGGATTTCTAATAAAATAAAAGGATATTGAATGACTTAAACCAAGCTTTTTCTGAATTTAATTCTTCCCAGGACACATCAATTGTATATTTAGGCACTTACATTATGAGCCTGGTGAGACTGATAGCTGCAGTTTTTGGGACTTTTGTCAAGAACACAGAGTGCACAACATGTTCTGTGTTCTTTCAAGGTGACTAAGATATTATTTTACTTTAATAAATATAGAAAGGGGAAAATTGCTCATACCAGTCTGACAGAAATACATCAATAGATCCTTTAGTGCAAGGTGATAGCATGGTACTTGATTCATTTTAATCAGGTTTGTGAGAGAGGTAAATTCCCTTCTTCTATAGTGAGAAATCAGCTCTATGTAATTGGCCCAGCACTCAAAGTCAAGATCCATTTTTTAAAACAACATTCATTGCTTTAAAATTAAAAATAGTCAAAATACTAATTTTAAATTAACCATAAGAAATATCTTGTGTAGTCTGACAAAAATGTGATATTACAGTATTTGCTTTCCAGTTTGCGTACCCTAGACAATGTGCACGTTGACCTAATTTTAGCATTTACCAAAGTCTGTAGTCTTGTCTAAAGCAAAATTTATACTTCTATCTGTGATATTTGTTGCTCTGAGAGTGTAGTTGAAAACATGTTCAAATTTTATTTATGACACCAATGATTTGTGGAATCAAAGTTCATGTTGTATTTTGATAGCTAACTCTATCATATTTGTGCTGATAAGATATTTATAAATGACATTCAATATTTAGGAACAGTTGCAAACTCCCACAAAGCAAAACACCTTCCTGAGTCAGACTGTTGGTCTTCTAGACAAATGTTATGTCTCTGAATTCTGTCATTTGAAAAATATGAGTTTTGTTTGCAAGATTATTATTTTTGAGATGATAGGAAAAAAAAGAAAGAGGGAGCAGTGGTGATGCGTGGCTTCTAGAAAAGCAGTAAACTGCTAAAGATTATACAGATTCAGATGACCTTTGTCAATACAGTGAAACACCATCCTTCAAGTAAATAGTGGATACATCTTTAGTTGCAGAGGTAAGGCTTAATGATTCATCTGCACTTCCTTTCATTCCTACTGCATTTTTCTGCATTTTTACATCTGCCTGCCATGTTGCTGCCCTTTTCTCCCATTGCAGTAATACAAAGAAGAATGATTATGCTTGATTTCTTGCATATGCTGTAAGGGACATGACGAAAGAATTTATTCTTTTGATGCATAAGAAGTCATAGATAATATGATAAAATGGCAATAGCTCCTGATCGTAAAACAAAAGCATCACTGCATTGCTTTTCTGGGCCTGGCAAATGACCGGTTTGTAGGACTCGTGGCAGAGGTGTGGGAGGGAGGGTTTTGGGGGAGGTCAGTTGTCATGGGTTTTCAGCGTTTCCAAGATCAAGCACGGAAGCTCAGTAATTGATAAGTAAGTTAATTGAGCATCTCCTGTCCTTTTTGGTTGTACTTTCATCTCACATCTCCTGGGATGGGTGTAATGGTGACTGGAAGGAAGTATTTCTTCCTCTCATCACGACATAAAATATAGAAGCTGCTGTGATGATGCTCGAGGACAAGAATGTATGGTGCCGTACTCTGCCTGAAAATTTTGTGTGAAGTATAGCTGGCTGTTTACCTGGGATTTCCAGTTTCCATTCAGCCAGAGGGTAGGCAGATGGTGAGCAGGTGCCTGGCAGCCCAGGGGTTTATGCAACGTTCCAACACAGGCAGGGCTGTCGATCCATGGGGCAAAGGAGCTGATGATGAGAACTGAGTTTCCAGCCTAGAAAGGTTTCATTTCTAACTCTGGAATATTAAATGCTGTTGTAGGACTCCATTTTACATACTTTGGGGATCAGGGGGAATGTGTGTTTGTATTTAATTTCAGTCTAGCTCTAGTCTGGTCTCTCAGACTGAATGCTCCTTCTGAAAGGCATTAGCTGCATTCCTGGAGCAGAGCTTGAACTTGTTTTTACCCACAAGAAATCCCATCAGTGTGCTTGGAGACACTGTTGGGCCACAAACCAAAGCACAGAAGTGGGAACGAACAGAATTCCATTCAAAGCACGCTCATGTCCTGAACTCAACAAGACACCAGCATGGGGACACCATGGTGGTTGCTGAAAGACCGCAAGTGGTGACAGAGGTTTTGATACAAATCAAACACAATGAATTTTCAAAAACCAATTCTCAGAAAAAAATACTTCCACCACATTTGCCCACTAACTGTATGGAAGCCATGACCAGGGAAGATTTGGATTAAACCCCTTCTTGATTCAGATTGGTCTTCCATAGTGAAAAGACCTTTGAGTTCTATTTGAGGCTAAAGGGATTAGGCAGATCTTCAAAGCTTTGTCCAGCTTGCAGCCCTGTTACACATACTTGAAAATTACTTGACATAGTTTTGTATATTAGTTCAGAAATTCAGAGGAATTCTGTTACCTACGTTCCTCAGTGTTCTTGTATATTGGGTCTCGCTGAGATGGAGTTCATTTTCCCACAGCAGGCGTCAGAGTGCTGTGCTTTGCATTGGTAGCTAAAAAAGTGTTGATAACACACCAGTGTTTTGGCTACTGCTGAACAGCACTGGCACAGCATCAGCACTTGTCTCTCAACATTCCCTCCATCAGTAGGCTTAAGAGTGGACAGGATCCTGGGAGGGAACACAACTAGGCCAGCTGACCCAAATTAACCAAAGGGATATTCCATACCATATGATGTCAGCTCAGATATAAAAGCTAAGGAAAGGAGGAGGAAGAGGGGGCATTTATTACGTACAGTGTTTGCCTTCAGGAACAACCACTATGCGTGCTGAAGCCCTGCTTCCCGGGAGGTGACTGAACATCACTTGCTGATGGGAAGTAAAGAATAAACCTATTTTTTTAGTCTGTGCTCTTTTGATTTAGTAAACTGCCTTATTTCAACGTGTGAGTTGTTTTTCATCATAATTTCTCTTCCTGTCCAGCTGGGAAAGGGAGAGATAGAGTGGCTTGGTGGGCACCTGGCTCCTGGCCAAGGCCAACCCACCACGTCCTGATAGCCCATGTCGTATTTTCAACCATCTCTGGCTTGCGCTATGGCACGAATGAGCTCTTGAAGGTGAGCTCGTTATATACCTTGCAGTGCCTGGGATGAAATGCTTTTGTGTATTTACTGGGATCACTTGTGAAATATTCACTGAAAGTTTTATTGAATGTAATATGAAATAGTGGCACTGAGGTGCATTCAGAAGCATTTAAAAAATCAGCTAACCTATGTTGGTTTGCCAGTGTTATGAATAGTGCATTTTGAAATGATTAAGGTATTTGAGAAGAGAGGAATTAGTTGTCTTCAAATTGCTTTGCTTTGTGCCATGCAATATCATTATTTCCCTTTACTTCAGCTGATGACCAAAACATAAATTAAAAAGCTGTGTGGGTAGAAAGGAACAGCAAAACAAGAAACAGGTCCCTCACAGCTGTTATGTAAGACCCCCGAAAATCTTCTGGCTTTGATACTTAATAAATTCTTAGGACATATTATGCATAATAGCTTGATTTACAACAGCAACTTTAATTTTGACACATTATATCAGATGCAAGATATATGGGATACTTGAACAGGCAAATACAGGTTAAAAATCCTTCTGTTGAAAAAGAGGAATTATTGTAAGCAATATGACGCTACTCCAAGTCAGAATTCAGGAGATTAAGTTTATCCTTGTTTGCGTAAGCCATGGGGATGTGGGGCTCAGACTAGAGTTTCAAAAGTGAACTGCTGCCTTTCAGCTAGATCTGTGAGGTACTTTTGAAGGAGGCCCTTTACCTTTACTGTTGAATGTTTAAATGGATACCCTTTAAATAAATACATTGATTTTTATGTTGTTAAAGCTGCTTTTCTTGCAAAGGTTCATTAGCTCAGAAGGGGAACTGATGTATTTGTTTCTAGAAGAATTTTATTTCATAGAAGATAGTAGGAAAGTACCTCTTATTAATTATTATTAATTTTCCCCCATGTTTTCTCTTTTTCTTCTGGAGTGGTTTTAGTTGTAACTTATCTAACATTTCTAGATGGTTTTCTAGCTGTAGCTGGCAGCAGCCACTCTGTCTGGCTTACTACCTACAACAAAGTAATTCTAAAAGTAAAGCAAGAGGCCATGAGAATGCTTAGTATTTGTACATTAGAATATGTGTAACACTTAAGAAAAATATTTGTGGACTGCTTTGCCTTTTGTGCACCTCCTTGATTAGCTTTGATGTCCCTTCCTGCCTGTCTGAATCCAGATTGGAAAAAGTAGCTTCCTTCTCTGTGGCCACTCGCTGTATCGAAGTGTTGATCTAGCAACAGATGTTCTGGTGAGAAAATACACATAAAGGGAGTGACAGTGATGTCTTCAGATGGTGAGTTATGAATTAAAAATAACAGGTGTAGTTCCCAGTGTCAGTTAAGGATAAGAATGTGATGGATGTGAACAAATATGCTCTGGTGATTCAACTGTTTCTGCATGAAAAGTTGTCATTATTGTTTATTTATAAAGTACCATGAAGATGTGCTGGGTTTCATAAATAATATGAGAAGTAGAAGGGGAGGCAAAAGATGCTAAAATTATAAAGGATTTTTAAGTACTGCTTCAGTTCTGCAGTTTTTAGCGAAGAATTAAAATCATAGCTTTTTTAGGTGGATTCATATGTGGTAGCTGATGGATAGCTGTGTTGGATCAACATCGTTCTGAGTTTCTCTCTGTCATTTTATTTCATGAATAAGTTGGTTGGTACAAGGTATTCAGTGGACTTTGAAAGCAATCCAGGAATATCAATCCATGTTAATTACAGTAATAATATTTTGAAAATCTGGAGACCAGAAAAATTATTCCCAGAAGGAAGCCAGAAGTTTCAATGAATTAACCTTCAAAGAAAGATTTCAAATATAAAGAAACAAGAAACCTCTTCGATGCTGGTATATAAAAATTGTATTTTTATATAGTTGTAAGATTGATTTTAACTATCTGTGTTAGGAGAGAAGAGAATTAAATGCAGAATATATTTTTATAATTCAGTGGCACAGTGTTTTTTTTACACTCAAGTCATTATCATATTATTTTTGATACTTTTATTAGATACTTATGCATTGAACCAAGAAAGAGTAAAATTTTTATTTTATTTCTCAGGAGAGAAGAGGTAGGACCAAATGTTAACCTTGGTAGGCATAAGGATTGGCAAAATTTAGTCCACATGTGGTATTTTGAAACTGTTTGTATTTTGCACTTGTATCTACTGGTGCTGATGGAGTACCACTATTTGCCTGTTAGACACTCTTGGATGACAACCCACGATTTTTACTTTAACTTCTTTTAATATACAATTTTCTTAATACAACTAATTTCTCTTTATAAGAAATGAGAACAGGTCTCCATTCAAACAATTTTGCTTAATCAGTTGATTTGGAAAGACCAAGTTTCCATTTTTCCTTTTGTGTGCTGCAATAATATTTTTGAGTTTGAACAAAAAACCTTAATCTGATAAATTTTTACACTTGGACTGTATAAAGACCACTTATAGCCCTTCATACCTTTTTTAAACACAAATGAACCTGAAAAAACTCAATACTCTGAACTTTGTGAGTCCCCAGTAAGTGAAGAGGGAATAATATGGATGCATTGACATACAGAGTAAACAAACACATTGACAGGATATAATGAGCAGTAAAGAGGGAGCTTTTAATGCAATTGGAAAGGAGCTGAAGTGAAGGAAGTAAAATTTAAGTATAGTGCAAGTGTTACTTATGAAAAATACTATTTTCAAAAATGTTTACCACTTAAATATAAAAATAAGACCAAGCACAATACTCCGAGACAAAGTTCTTTGATTGAAATAGAAGTACCTAAATGAAACAGTGAATTTAATTGATGTTAAAGACAAATTGCTATACTTATATAAACTCTCTCTGAATGCTGGGAGTGACACTGTCAGAGCACATAATATAATGCTTTAAAAGAAGATTTGGAAAAAGAAATTTACAATCAGAAAATATGTTTACCCAGGAGTAGATTAAAAGTGCTGCAGGCATACATTAATTGAAGCTTTGGAGTAATAATCTTCCTGGGGATGGACTTTAAGCCCTGTAGGACTTTTTAAATTTCTTTAACGTAGGCAGTACTTCGCATGGTCAGAAACAGATTTGTCAATGTACAATAGAATATATCAACCAGTGAGATAATTCCTATATTTATGTGTTGTTTGCTACCTAAAGCAATCCGAAATGTATTTTAAATGCAAGGAAAATGCTAGAAAGCCCTCATGAAAGCTGATAAAAGTAGTTAGCTTATGCTGCGGGTTTTGTTTTGATAATTTGCTAAGTGTTGACATATTACTCAGAGTTCATACCCTTCTTATTTATTGGTGCATGTCAGCTGCTGTTTATAATGCAACATGTGCTCAGGACAATGTATGCAGGGTAATATTTATTTTGATTTTTTTGGCAGGTTCAGGTCAGCTGCACATTTTGTTATTTTACTTTTTCCTTCTCTCCACTTCCCTTAAGTCAGGAACTATAGCTTCCTGTAATGCGGCTTTCAGATATTCTCAAAGGAAATTGAATTTCTGGATTCAAAAGCTGCCCATCTCAAGTTCAAGAGCTCTTCTTTCTTCATGAAAACATATTTATGAAACTATATAGCTTAGGAAAATTTTAATCAAGCTTATGAAGGTTCTTTCTCTTTAAACATAATAGGAAAGCTGAAGAAATTTAAAGACAAAGGCACATTATTGAAGTTCAGAAAACTGTCTTGAATGTTCATAATAACACTGTAGGATTTAAGAATTTGTATTCTTTTTATTATACAATCAAAGCCACCCATAAGTATATAAAATACTTTGCCTAGTTTACAGACTTAACATTCCAAAACAGTATGGCCAAGAGCCCCACCTTTATTTTGAGCTTATGGAACTATTAGGAGCTTGATAGCCTTCTCTGGGAACAGAGTGAATGTTGGAAAAAACCATGTCCAGTTGGAATGCAGACTTACTGGTTTTGTTTATTTTAAGTTATGCTGCATGTTAGAAAGTAAGATATTGGAATTTTTGATACTTCAAGCTATAATTCATTTGGGAATGAATGGGGCTAGTGGCGGTTTGCAGTTGATTTTTGTTGCTCGTTCTTTCTGAACTATGCAGCTGCAGAATTATGCAATTTAAACTATGCAGCTAGAAATTTTGCATCTCTTACGAATATTATGTGCCTCAGGCTAATACAGCTTATAAAATCTGGTGGCAAGCTTCAGGAAATCTAAAGGAAATAGTATCAAATGTACTGTATAAGCATGTTGATACAGACAATGTCATCTAACTTATAGTCATACTACATAAGGAATGTGTTAATCTTATTCTTGCATGCCTCTTAAAGCCCACAATAATTTTGTATATATTTTTTAAAAAACAATTATGTAATAAATTGCTACCTAAAATGTGTAACTGCTGACTAGCCAGTGGTTAGCTGATGATTTACAGATGGGAGTGAGATGATCCAGATTGCAAGCCAAGAAGCTTTTTATAGTTCTGGTGTATCATTTGGATAAAATTGCAACCATGGATGCATTAGAAGAAGGGAGAACAAGTAGTCAAAGTGAGGTACCTCTTGTTAGGTTACTAAATCTGTTTTTTATTTCGCTGTTGTGAATATCCTGAAACTTGCTGGTACATTCATTAAAACCTCTATCTCTTGGGCATTTCTGAAGAGAATACTGAAATCTAAAAAGTGATAAAAAGTGAATTTGCTTTTATAATTTCAGTCTAATCTGTTATTTGCCTCAGGGCCTCTGTCCTGGGTTTTCTTCCCTTGGCCTCTTCTGGCTGTTTCCTGTAGTCCTGGACCTTACTTCCGCATTTCACTGTAGATGTTGAGAACTTCTTCAGGTGCTGAGCTAAGCTTATGCTGATGATGGTTTCTAAAGCATGTGTGTTGATATTCTGCATTGGTAAAATGGGCACTCTCTTAGTGTTTTAGCCACTGTGCAGGCTCGAAGGACACACCCACACGGGTAGAGCCCTTCCCAAAATCTTCCTTCGCAAAACCTAGCCATGAATATTGTCACAAGCTGTATAAATATTAACATAGAGATAGATTGAAGAAAAACCCCCCTCTCTCCAGGTCTGGCATTTTGAAAAGCACTAATCTGTTACAGACAGAATCAGTGTTTGTGGTGAAATGTATAAAATCTTGAAGATACTTATATTGCTGGGTCAGGTGGTGTTAACTGCATCCTCAATAGTTTTATACTCTGTTGACATTCTCCAAATGAGGTTGGTAGTTGAATCTTTATTCAGTTCAACTCTAAGGTATTTCAGGAAGTTGTTATGCATTAGTTTTGCTGTTTTATTAATATTATTCTCCTCTCCCTCCTCTTTCTTGATAGTTGAACTTGAACAGATGTTATAGCTTGCAGATATCTGATTTCAGGCCGTAATGCTACCAGTAGGTCCTTCAAATTCTGAAATCAACTTTAGAAATAGTCTTTAAAAGGCTTACAAGAGCAGCCATCTTATTTTAGAAGTACAAGCCGTAACTGGGAATTTGATTTCCTCTACTCTAAGATAAATCTGTGGTCACACAAACTGTAGTAACAGTGATTTATCACAGCTGTAAAAGGTTGGTGCAAGCTCAAAAACTTATCCAACAGTGAATGGTTTCATGAGACATATTGCTAAGCCAGGTATAGGGAGGGGGTTGTTTTTAGTACTACAGATGATTTGGTTGATCAGAGTGAGAGTAGAGTGGCAATTTATAATTGTCAGACTAAGTTAAGTCTTTCTGTCAGGCAGTGTTGGGTGTGGAGGAAAGGTCAATGAATGCCACCACAGTTTTTCATTGCTTTTGGTAGCTAAGTATCTACATAGAAGTCAATGTCAGAATTTCACCAAGGGACAACTGACTTAACCCTTCCTGCACCAATTCCAAATGCTGCCACTGCCATGAGCTGTGACACCCATTATATGCAAGTAGTCATAAGTACTTGCATATGGTGAACTGGGTTCACTTATCATCTTAATCTACAAGAATGGCTGTAAATTTTCAAAAGTTGTGCCCTTGAAATATGTACAGAGATTATACATAAAGAAGTTTTGACAGTCAAAATCTTCCTTTCAAACCTGGGTACTTAAAGCACTCTGTAAAAGTGCCATGCAGTCCAGCAATCTTTTTGATTTATTCTCTACCCTGAAAAGGGAGCTGAGAACATAGCAGATATCTGACACCTTGATGGAGTTCTGGAGATGTGTTCTGAGGCACAATGTGTTTGCTGATGCCTTTAAGTTTACGGTGAACTGTGTGGATCAGCAGTCAGATTTTCTTGTACTGGATTTTAAGTCTTTTGGTACACGGCATCTGCTAATTGGTAGTGATTTCAGGCTTTACAGTGTGAATTTGCAAATCCAATACTCAGTGTGCTATATTACAGTCCTTCTAATCTTGTCCGATGAAATCATATCATGCTATCACTGAATTTCTGTCAAATCATGCTGGTTACAATTAGTGAATGCCCTTTGACAGCACAGGGAAGATACTGGTTTTCCAAAGAGAGCTGCACAACATTTGTTCTCTGGCATTGGCAGAGATATGATCTGGTATGGTACCTTGTGTATAACAGTTTTTAAGGTTACTGGTGTGGTCTGTATGTGGCTTAATGCTGACAAGACTGGAAGTGACTTTTACCCCCTCGAGGATTACAGGTGTTTGCTGAAATGATGTTACTAGTTTTTATTGCCACCTATTATTCTCTGAGGTGTATCCCCAGAGACAATCCCTGAGTATATCTCTTACAAAGATGGGTAGTTACTTTTCATGTTCTGTGGTGGCATAAAGTGAAAATGCACTCAGTTGTTGCTTGGAGGTTTTCTGTCCCTCTGCTCCGCATATCCTCTCCTGTCCATCACTGGGGCAGTGGGTGTCCCCAGGAGGAACCACTGCTTTCACTGCCCTTCTGCTCAGGCAGGTTCATAGCTGATATTGATGTTTTACCTGTTCCACACTTAACAGGGAAAGCACCAATAAAGCTTTCCCAGAGAGATGAACTAGTAATGCTTTACTGAAATGTAACTGTTTTATTGGAATCTGTAAAATGAATATATGTATGTGTGTTGGTTTTCATGCATAGTTACATAGTAAGAAGCTCAGGGGTGAAATTAGCTTTGCCTAAACAATGCAGCTGGAATTGTCTTAGCTTTCCTAAGCTGACTCATGCATCTCAGCTAATTCTTGCTTACACAGATTTTGTTCTCATGATATTTCTTACCTCTGCGATTGTCATCCATCCTTAATGCTCAGGTTGAAATCAGTGAAGTGGGAGGGAGAGTCACTTGCTCAGAGTTGTAGCCTGAAACACTGGAAATTTGACTTTTTTGCCAACTCACCGAGAAGTCCAAAACCACATGAATAATTCTCTTTCCAGTGCTTTGTTCACTTTCTGTGGAGTAATAATACTTAGAGAAATGGGTGTAATTTTAAGTATAAAGAATACTCAGATGTGCTTTATAAAAAAAAGAACAATAGCGCTTCCAATGATAGGGACCTCATCAAGTTAATCTAATTTTTCCTTCTACTAGATCACTCTGGATTTTTTTCTTTGATCGAAAAGCCTGTGTGAAAGTTTAAATATTTTTTGCCTCTGATCTAACTGTTCTCGATATGTATTTTATTTTTCATTGGAAGTGAAAGGAACTTGAAACCCTATACTTATTCATGTTCTATGCTCTTATCCAGAAAGATTATTGCAAAACAAATATAGTCTTAGTTCCATTCTGCTGCAACCAGTGAGAGAAGGCTTTGCAATGAAAAATAACCCTTGACACTTAGCATAATTCATAAAAGAGTTTGCCATTTCAAATGTCTGGAAACCTGTTCCCTTAAGGAAGGTTAAGAAAATTCTGTTGGCCAAGGAAAATACCTTTCAGAGTAAGAAACTATATATTTTCACATCCTCTAGTATGCATATTGGAGTAATAAAAAAGGACACAGCAGATACCGCCTTTAGATTTTTTGCAGTTCTCTTTTGATCCTGGCTATATGAAGCTGGTATAGTGTAGTACTTTAAGGTTTAAAGAAAGTTTTCAGTACACACAGCATGATAATGTTCTTCAGACGCACACGTATCACAATAGATAGCTGTTGTGTCATTCATTACCGTAGATGTAAGAGACATGAAAAGCAATTTAAAATTCCAGTTATCTTGTCTTTACTGAATCCCAGTATAATGTTTGAGTATCTACACAGTGTCTGAAAGGTAACACATCCCCTACATAGATAGGAGTGATTAGTGTGATAAAGGAAATGTTTTTCCAGCATCTGTAACTCTGAAATGAAGGAAATTTACAAATGGAGTCTGTTGATACAAGTGTGAAAATAACATCTAAGTAACATATTTTTCTATTTGTTTGGTATAGAAAATTAAAGTAATGCTTGTCTTTAGTATTGGATTATTCAGCAGTAATTCTATAGCTTTTAGTAATGAAGTGCTTCAGAGCCAACAGTCTGAATATTTTGCTGTGAGAAGAGCCCTCACGGAGCCATGGACACTCAAAATGAAGGTGCTTGATGAGATTCCCAAATACTTACTCTCCTTCTGACTTAATGCTGCCTGAAGAAAGCTCTAGGTGAGCGTGAGTGCCCTGTGGATGTTGGCTCAGTCATCAGCAGCTTCTGGCCTTTTCCCAGTCCTAGGTGCCAAGTCCTGCCACGCTTCTCGCATGCTTTGGGAATCCTCTCTGCATTCCCTTCTCAAAATAGTTAGATCCCGAAGGTTTGTTGTGGATTCCAGAGGAAACAAATGGAGTGCACTGCAGGGGTAACTGCTGTGCCTTCCCACGCCAGGGGAGTACGTGGTTCCTGCACTGTCAGGTAGATGATTATGTTTTGGGATTCCAAGGTCTGTTACAGTACAGTACTTAGAGTTTCAGAGTTTGAAGGGAGGGAAGGAAATATTGCAGAAGTCATGACTCGAGGTTTTCTAGGGGAGAAAAAAGCTGTTTTTCTAAGGATTCCTCATGTGTGCCTGGATGGCACACTTAGGTCAGGGCATATTTTTGCTTTGGCATTTTTTTGTATCCACATCATCTGTGAACTTCTTGTTTTAAAGAAAGTTGACAACCAGACTCCTCAGAAATGGAGATTTAAAAAAGTGCAAAATCCCTCAAAAAGTAATTCTAGAGTTGTCAACTTGAAATAAGATATATTTTATAGGTATAGAAACATTTTTGAAATGGATGGAAAAGCGAATCAGAGCATGACACAGTAGATAATATTGCTGTAGGTAGATAACTGATATGGATGTGTTAAGCTTGGCTTCAGGGATATTGTTCTCATGTGTGTGCTTATCTTGCCATGAAGTGCTTTAAGGTAATGTTCTATTATTCTGCATAAATATTCAAATTGGTTAGACTGGAATCATACATAATTAAGGCATTGAGCTATTCTTATTAATGTTATCCCTAGTCTATATTGAATATAATTGATTTTGCTCAGGAGCAATTTAATTCATGATAGCTTGTCTTATGTGAAGGACTTGGAATAAGAATGTTTCTATTTAGTCTAAAATTGCCTAATTTTAAAATTACAGTGGGAAGATATACCTGGAGTATATGTTGATGTTTGTGTTATTATCTTGAAAGAGTTTTTGAAAATTAAATTCCTGTTTTTATCTAATCTTTAATACACAAAGCTTTCAGAGAGGAGGACTTTGATATCTTTTAATTATTCTGTGGCACTTATGAGGCTAGTTTGTGGCATCAGTTTCTGTATTTCTGTAAGTGCCTTTCTGATGTTCTGTAAGAGATTGGAGTCTGATAGAAAATAAGTAAACAAATTTTAGAGAAAGGGGCTTAACAGCCAAGGAATACCAAATTTAGCTAAATTCAATACAGGAAACACAGCAGTAACAGATATTTGAATAAAGTTTGAAGGAGAATTATCATAGTTACTCTCTTAAATCATTATAATAACATAGTGTGAGGGGAAAACTGATTGAAACGGCATTGAAATATTCAGGTTTAATGTTACAAATCTTACTTGATAATCCAGAGAATGTACGTTACAGACTTTTCATTCTAATATGTTGTGGTTTTTTTTATCATGTCTCTGGCACTTTGTGGTCTTTAAGATATATGTGGGGTGATAGCCCTGATAAACTCTTGATGAGTTGAGGGAAAACGCCTCAGCCCCCTGGAGGGATGCTCCCAGAACCATTGTCAGAGGACAGAGATATCTCACTGGCTTTCCAAAGGTGCTAAAGCCAGACTGGTAAGATTAACAAAGGGTAGAGTGTTGTGGAAATGACATGGCCCTCCTTTGTGAAATCTGGGAACATAAGGAACCCCTGAAGCCTATGTCGTGGTCATCTGTCTATCACCCCAAAACCAATTATTGACTAAAACCACCTAAACACCCGAGAGAAAAAAATATATATAAAAGCAATTTGGCACGAGAAAAAACTGGGGAGAAATGCCATCGTGTCTGCAGAGGTAGCTGAGAGCAGCTGCCCTGTCTCCTCCCACGTCTTTGGACAATGTAGGGGTGAGAAAAACATGTACTCTCTACACTTCATATTCCACATCTTACACTTTACTCTCTTACAAAGCCTATTATTTTATACATTCTATCTTATACTATGCTCGTTACGTTATACCTTATTAAGTATCTGATACCCTTATAAATATGCTTTCACTTCTACCTCACAGCTACTTTGATACTAATTTCACTTGGCTTTATCTTTACTCTATAGGCACCGTATTTATTACTTTCTGACTGTGTTTTGCTACTGTAATACTAATAGCAATAACTTGCCTTACAGTTTGTAACTTACTAAGTGTATATCTTACCTTATATTAGTTGTTGTGTTCCTTTATGGTGTGTAGTTCTTTTTTTTAACATGTGTGTTAATGAGAGACAGCTATATTCTTTCCTTTTGCTTTGTGTTATAGGGAAGGTGGTGTGTAAGTAAGTTCATTGCTCTGTGTTACCGAGGGGGGTTCTAGATTTGTGTTTTAGGTTGTTGTGTTTTTGGTTTGTAGTTTTCTGTTGTTAGTGAAGTCTATCGTGAAGGGGGGTACTCTGAGACTTAAGTTCGGTGTGCTTGTCTCTGTAGAATGTGTTTTGTGCTGTTTTCTTTTGGGGTTTTTGGTCATCAATTAAATACAATCCTGCAGCTAAACATTACCACCAGCAATGCAAACCCCACAAAAACTGTCACATACTTGTATTAATAAAAGTTATTTTGGGAGCTGCTGTGGAGAAAGTTCTTGCTCTTAAGTGTGGTCCTCACAGAAGAGTGTCGAGAGCTCTTCTACCTTGTGTGCTGTCCATTGTTTGACAGGCAGTGTTAAGTTCATAAGACTTCGATTTTTCTGGAGACACCTATAACTAATAAGTTCTCCCTAGCTAAAGTGTGGTCCTCACAAGAGTGTGGATGACTCGTCAAATCTGTGTTCTGTCCAGTGTTAGGCATGCACTATTGGGTTTATACGACTTCAATATTCTGAGGGTGCTTACGGCTATAACTTTGTATTAATACAGATGGGACAAGAAATCTTTACATTTCTGTCCCTCCTTTTCACGTGACAGTATTTTACAGGATTTCAGTCTAAATTCATTAATGGAACTGATTATTTTTACTAGCAACTTGGTGCCTTAGATTCTATACATTAGCCATCTCCTGTGCTATCACAGTAAGCACAAAATGATGGTCTGATAAGGGGCACTTTTGTGTATGAGCAGTGAAGAAATAACAACTATGTGTGTTGCATGTAGTACAGTTATAAATGAGAAAATAGCATTTTAATGGAAAAGAAACAGATGGGTATGCAGGCTGATTTTGGCTGTTAGAATTGCCTGTTGTGTTCTGTATTTTCTTGTCTTCGATGGATGATGCTTCATCCATGTTGGTACACTCCACTGTCCATTTCTCTAACAGGGGCTTGCCCAAAGAGTGAATGTCTAAGCTATTTATTTTAGAAATTATTAAAGAACGTGACCTTTTTTTTTTGTCATTCTACTTCAAACAGGTTGTGCTGCTTTCCTAAAGAAAAAAAGTTGTGTATCAGTTGTGGACCAGTTTAGTAAATAGTTCATTAATTGAATGTGTACCGGAAAAGACTCTCTTACTTTTTAAATTAGTTTTTCTTCATTAGTACTCATAGCTATATGCTTTTTTCTGACTCTGCTTTTATTTCTTTTGTGCCTTTTATTTCTTCTCTTTGCAAAGACAGTTTCTGGTTTTAAAAAATAAATAAGTGCAACTGGTCTCACTTATCCTTTCATGTCATTTCAGGCATTCCTGAAAGGTGTTATCACTCTCATTATTTATTCAAGAACCTGAAAACACTTTTGAAAAAAAGAATAAATTATTCTACCATTATTATTTTAGGAACTCTTTTAAAACCATAAAAAGAAATTAATTGGGAAACCATCAAGAATAACTGAGTTTCATTTACCAGAGCTGTGATTGCTTCAGGACATGACTCCCTGCAAAGGCTTTGGAATTCCTTGTGGACATCGCTGCCAGAGTTTATTATTTTAAAAGCAACACATTCAGCTACAGTTATTGTACAGCTAAATGTTTTCAGAGCCATTTGGCAGAAATGCACACTGTGAGGTAAAGCTGAATATTTGCAATCGAGTATCAAACAAAAGGTGGTTGAGTGAGCTGAACATTGACTAATGTGAAAGAAACAGATACAAAGTCAGGTAGGAAGAAGTTATTTGTGTAATGGAAATGGAATCAAATGTTAGGGGTCTTTATACTATTTGTGCCAGTGTTTTGAACAGTTGTGCTGAAAGCTTTGTTCCAAAGACTGTAGCTATAGCTAAAATGGAATGAACATAAAATATTGAACAACAGAGCCTTGGGAAGATAGTTTTAAGTACCTGAGCTGATAGATAGCATTTGAGACTGAGATTAAAAAAAAAGACAAATCACAACTGAGACTGTCATTGACCACTTTAGCTTTGAAGCTGAGTGGTAGATGGACTGAGATGATTGCTCTGTTACATGCATTACCAGGGGTGAAAACTGCCTTTCCAAACTCTTCAGAGAATCTTGTCTTTTGGGCCATTTTCCTGAGGTAACCACATTGCCCTTCAGCAGCGCAAAATCTGTTTGAGATGTAAGACATGAGAACATTGCTTATGCTAAAATTGAGTACCTGTAACTAAGTAAAGGCAGTCTTCTACTTACAATAATTAATTATTAATTCTGTGTACTGATTTGGCACACCTTCATATAATTTCAAATTGAAAATACAAAGCTGGCTGAAAGTTTAGTTATTTCTAGAAGAAATCATTAAATGTTTGTTCTTTTTTGTATACAGAGTAAAATAATACTAAAATAGGGAATTTTTAAAGTAAAAATATTAATTAGTGTTGGAAACAATTGATATTCTATAAAGATTATTTGTGATAAGTGTTACTTTTCAGTAGTTTTTCAATTTGACTTCTGTGGGCAGTATAGAACTGGGATTTGATACGGTCTCACTTGCGATGTGAAGGAAGGCATTGCCACAGACGTCACACGCATTCAGCCTGTAGGCTTCAAATCAGTGATTTGGATGTGCAACCCTTAGTACAAATATTCTTGGTCCAGTTAGGGACCCATTTTGGGTAAAGCAGGAGATTCAGGAAAAGATCACGGTCTGCATTCTCATGTTTAAGGTTCCTCGGTCGGACACTTGTGAGAATTCTTTTGCCATAAATGTTTGGTCTTTGTAGTAGGTATAGAGCAGAGTACATGTGTGCTGTCGGAAGTAAAATTTTTCAGGGATTGTTCCATCTATTGTAGTGCTATAAATACTGCTCAAGGCCAGAATAATCCACAATGTCCCTAATGTCTCAGTTATGAAAAGAATGTCAACATTTCACCCCTCTGAGCAGTTTTCTGACCTAACTGGCAGGAGGTGGGACTGGATTACTTCTGGAGGTCCCTTACAATCTAGGTGATTGGTAGATATAAATTATCTGTGGTCCTGCATTTTCTGCCTCCACTGGACACTAACCCAAATCTAATTTTAAAATCTTTTTTCAGCCTTGAAGCACCACCAAACAGAAGTGTAAACTGCTATGCTGGACTGTTGATATTGTGTGGAGTTCACTTGCCTTAAATAAGAATAATCACTTAAAATTTAAAATTTTGGGCTCTCACTCTGCCAGAGCATGATGTATCAGTAGTTGTCTGAAGTACTTTAGAAAATTTCTTTGTCACTCCCTATTAGCAGGTTCTCTGTTCCTCTCAGTATTTGAAACCAAATGGAAGACTGAGAGGAGCCTTCTGACATGCAGTCCTACTGGTTAAGGCAAAATAGAACAAACAATTTAGTTTTCATAACCTAGCTCTTTAAAATATATCCTTAAGAGAAAAGAGTTTATTTTAAATTCAGCGAGGAATTATTTACTGTTACCAGACCATTCTTGTATCAGGATTTTAGTTTTCATCTATATTACCCAAAGGATCCAGAATGAGTTCTGTATTTTATTGAATTTCCGGAAGATACATATTGTCATTTTAAAAAAATACTACTGCAGATAGTATTTCACAAAACACAATTACAGTCCCAGCTGAACCTGTGAGTTAAGCTATAACCAATATAAAAGAATTCAAAATTTATTTGTAGAATAAAGCCTCCTGACTATATTGTATGTAATGTAAACAACAAGTTTGGCCCACCTGTGAGATCTGCAAGGTGATTTGGTGTGCTGGTGATTATTTGGCTGAGCAGTAGAGTGTAAACCCAGGGGAGAGGAAGGGTTATGCTGACCTTGCCATGAATCACCATGGCAATCACTGCAGTAACAATTTTGAAATGGGGAAGCTAAATTAACTTCTTAATCCCACTGAAATGAGTGTAAAAATTCATGTCCTGTAGGATAAAGATGTTTCTCAGCTCTTATCTGTCTAATTGGTGCCAAGCGTGCTGAAATGCTCAAATCTGCACATTGTTCTAGTGCATTGTTCTCTCAGCTGCTCTGCTCCTTCTGGTGTTGTTTGCACCATTGCTGTTTGTGAATTGTATAAAAGTGTGGGTGAGAAATAAACAAACATAAGAATGTAATCTCCACACAACATCAACTGAGCTGAATGAAAAGAACATCTAAAGCTAATTCTGCTATAAACAATCACTTCATTAAATCCATTTGCATATTACACAGGCTTAGTCGGTGGAGAAGAACTTTTTTTTTCATATTCTCTATCAGTCTCATTTTTCCCACTACAAATGGATTTTAAATATATTCATTGAATGAAGGATGTGCAGCGAGTCAAAGGCAAAACCAGGAACACCAAGGCACGCAGCCCCATGCTGTGTCACCAGTTGCCTACATATGCTTTTAGAAATGGTGTTTTATTGCAAGTTCAGACATAAGAATTTCCTTTTCATTGTAGAGAGAGCTTTGAACAATTCCTCTTTTTCTCCAAAGGAAATGTTGACAATAGAATCTTTGATCTTCAAAAACTAATACACATGATGAATTTAATTCATGTAAATAATTCTGATAGACTCATTAGGACCCATCACAGAAAGTTAAAAGCACATAACTATCTCTCAAGTAAAGACCATGCACATGGTAAGTATAGTGACATAGCCCAAAAGTTCACTTAGATAAAATCATCTCTTCAAAAGATGTCATGAAAAAGCTATCTTATCAAAAGATCATGTATTATTTTTTAAAAAATTACATTTGAAAAAGTTATCTGCACTCAAATTCAAAACTTGTAAAGGCAAGGTTTATCAGTACAGTTTAATGATGTTATGAATATGTGTACATGTAGTAAAAGAGTAATGAGTCATCACATTTTGATATCTTCACATTCTGTGTTCAGTTCAATATTATGTGATTTTAGGAAATAGCACTGCATAATTCTAGACTATGTACTGCTTATATTGTCAAGGCCTTGTCTACAATCATCCACTAATGGCAGAAGTTTTCCAGGTACTGACTTTGTTAAATCCAATTGATTAAATTCTGAGCCCAGAATCCTGTAGGACACTGAGTGTTCACTGATATATAGAAATAACCTTTACACCTCAAAGTTCTTGTGTGAAAAAAGTTTTACTTAATAGGATCATCTAGTTCAGAAATTCGCTGGTGCTTGACTAGTCATAAAATAGACAAGTATCTTTCTTTTCTGAAGTACTTACAATCCTATTAAAAATGGTTTGATTCCTACTGCTTCTTGTCCTGTTCAGTTAATTAATATCATCTTATAGCTTGTTTCAAAAGCTGAAAATTCTTTAACTCCCCCACTGTTAAGAAATCATATTAAAACTTCTATTTGAGAGTGACCTTGCTGCTTCCTTTTGTTCATACATTAATACCACTAAACCAGTACTGGGGAGAGAATGAGTTGTGTGTCCTGCTAGTGATGATAGTATTTTGTTTTACTGTTGAATTGTGATGTTGCTTACACAAAAAGTGCTCTTGAATATGATTTTGCTTAATTAAATTGGTTGGTGAGATAATTAATGCAAGAACTTTTCTGCCTTTGGGATTTTGAATGTGACCTAGCAGTCTCTTATGTCACCCAAGAGGACTATTGGTGAAAAGCTACTGGTATGAACACCAAACCCACAAAAATATTCATTTTGCCTTATACTATGAATTACTGAACTTGAGGCTGTTAAACAGTGATTCTCCACAAAAGCAGCATCGTGTTTCCATAATACGAGTGGTCAGCTACAGGTTCTCCTACATTCCATTAAATGCATGACAGACTATTAGCATTTCTTTGCACTTATGGAAGAACTTTCATTTAAATAAATAATTACCTAAATGGAAATATCATGATGCTTATGCTTTCATTGCTTCTTTTGCTATCATTGAATAGTGTCAAGATCTGAAAATAGCTGTTCTGCTGTTACTGTACTAGTTAGAAGGAGAGTTATTACACCGTTACTGCCTTTTTGGCTATAGCTGTTTTTTTGCTACATGAACCTGCTATGTACAATGGAAGGCAATTTTTGAATATTTTTCTGTTTTTGCTGGTGCTTGGAATCGGTTATGCTGCAAGTGAATGGGTTTAACAAAGGTATACATTAAAGATAATGATGAAACCAACTGGAATTAGAGGTGATGAGAGACTAGGTTTTATTACTTTCTACAGGATTTTTATGTGATTCTGTGATTCCTTTTAAGAATGCTGTCCTAGTTCAGCAAGCTGGGACTAGTTTATCACTGTGTGTGTGTGACCAAAGCTGTGTATTCTAAACCCTCCGTGCCATTTCTCATGAACTGTTAACAATGGACCATTTGCAGCTGCTGCCCAGGGCACACCTGACCCCTCAGGGTGTGAGCTGGGTGTTAAAGAAGCCTGTAAGCTAAGAGCTGTGATAACTCCCCTTCAGGAAGTTGTTAGCACCTTCACACCCAGCCTGAGGGGGCATGTCTGCTAATGGGCCATCAACGATACCAAAATACCCCATGACTCACAGAGTTAAATCATCCATTGTGGAAATCCACGCCCTGGGGGAGGGACTGGGAGGTCCCACCTGAACCAGAGGGTATATAATCTTGGGGTTTGGGGACTTCAGGGACCATCTGTTGGATCCAGAGGAGGAGCAGAACCTTGATAGGACTATGACCACCACTCTTGACCAGACTGTGACCATAATCTGCACTGACAGGTTTTTCTTTCCCTTCTTTTTACTTTGGACTCAGGGAGAACCTTGTGGGGCTCAGCACAGGAGCTAACAAACATCATGGTGTTTGTGCCCCAGGGGGTTGGCTTATACTTTTGGGTTTTGTGTGTTAAAACCAATTTGTCTTTGTATCATTGCATTTATTGTAATACTTTTTATTGAATTGTAACTCTGTGACTTATAATCTCTTTTGTGCTGGGTTCGTTTCTCCTGCCGGTTTACTTTTAAACCAGCACAAATGCTGACCACACACTTTGTTTGGTTTGAAAAGACAATACAATGGGCTACAATCCTCTTCATGAAGAGAGGTGTCCCTTTAAAGCATTATATGCATATTTAGTATTCTGATAACTCATCTTTAGGCTTTATGGAGGCACTATGAATTACTGTACACAAATACTGATGCATAATGAATTGATAAATACTTCTCATATCTTTACAACTTTTTCCTCCTTTCTGTTTGGGTATCAAACTGTATAGATGTTGACCACACCCCATTCATCTTGTGAGTTGTCAGGACTGTTTTCAGTCATTTTTCTCTTTTCGCTTGTTTAATCAGTTTTGTTATTGTTCTATGACTTCCGTCTCAGTTTATCTGTGTAAGTCTAATATTAATCTCTTGAAGTTCTGTGTCATAGCTCAGAGTGTTTTTTAGTTTGGAGAGGGGAAAAAAAAGTGCTCTTACTACCTGTATTTTATGATAACTCCATGTGTCTGTACATGTGTGGCACAAAAAGAAGGAAGCCTTTTTTTTTCTATCCCTGCCAGGTTTGTGGTGCAAGCTCCTTCCTAATTTGTTCCTGTGGTGCAGCTCTCAATGAATTATGGATGTTGTGGAAATAAACAATGTTCTGGTTTACTGAGAAGGATTTTAAAACCCCAAAAAAACTTTTAAAAAAACGTAGTTTTTCATTTTACACTGTGGCATTTCGATATAAATGATTCTGGTCTTACTCGGATAGCATAAAGAGATTAAATACATTTTTCCCTACCAAGGATTTCTTAGGATGTTTGCTCACTCTCTTTGTATCTAAACATGTTTTAAGAGAATAAACAGCTTAAACTGCAATATATCAATTATTATCAAGCTTCCATTAACAATTATTAACCACTACTTGTACTTAAATTGTTATTGTAAAATAAAATGTATTTGGTTGAATTTAAGTTAGGATGTAAGAGAAACTGCAGAACTCAAATTTCTGAACACAACCTCAGGTATACAATCTTAGTGGACCAAACTTTCTATCTTATGTTAAATTATCTTAGATATCCATGTAACACATCCTTTTTACTTGAAAAGTAGAAAACTAAATAGGAATTCAGAGGAAGTGCCCAGCTGAGGCAGGTGTGGTTTGTCTTCTTGTTGGTGTTTCCTGTAGCACTTCAGTGTCCCTTTAGCTGGATTCAGTGAGTAGGGCTTAAAGGAAGGATTTTGGAGGGATTAATTTTCTAGATATGGTCTATCAGCTAGACACAGGACTGGATCAAGTCTGGCCTGTACCAGCTCCTGGCCTACTCAGCAGAAAATCAGGTGAAAGTTGACTTTTTACTGTTTTTTTTCATGAAGTTTGGATGGGATTTTTTTGCTTGTGGTTTTTGTGTATTTTCCCCTGTGAGTTTTATCAGAGGAAATACATATTTTCAGTAGTGGATCACACTTCCTTTTATGTTCACTATGCATTTTGAAATAGCAGTCTTCATCTAAATGCCTTGTCTTTCTTGGGTTTGGTTATCCGAGCTGTGTTTTCTCTGTGGATGCTCACAGGCTTTAGGCTTTACTGGTGGATGCAGTATCATCCTACTGAAGAAGCCTCAGCTGTGGAATTTGTTTCCTGTGTAATATCAAGTGAACCCAAGTTCATTGACTTTGGAGGCATGGTGAAAGATTCCTCCTCCCTGCTTGAGAGTTTGTAGGAGGTTGAAGTTTGTTTGTGTTATGATTGATTACTTTTTATTTGATGCTTTTTAAATACTGCAGTATATTCTCTTGTTCTGGGTATGTTTTACACTTGACTAAGACTGTTACACAGGATTGCATAATTTTGTACTTTGTTTTCACAAAACCGAATATCATAGCATCAATTTAAGCAAACTGTGATTGGTGGCTTTTTTAATTCAAATGAAAGAATCAGAAAGAAAATCGGAGAGATAAATTTTATCCCATTAGAACAATTTATTCTTTTAAGTATGCCTGTGCTGCTACAGAAAGAGATCCAGGAGAGAGTGGAAGCAATGGCTTGTTTACTATCCGTGCTTCTGCAATGTTAGTATGCTCCTTGGCATGATTTTGGTCCTTGTGTATATTTGAGGCTGGTTTGTTCCCAGTGCAGGATGGATGAAATACCATGCAGGCTGTGCTGCAGCACATCAGAGATGTACATTTGCATGCATGGATTACACGCTTTAGGGATGTTAGTGCATGTCAAGAGAGGCTGTCTGAATGATATCCCATGCAGGAATAATGCTGGAGGGCTCCACAGGGCCAGGAAAGGACAAACCTGGTGCAGAGTTAATATCTTCTGAACAGGCTCCCTGGGGTATACTGTCCCCCCAAGTGTCTTTGGAAACAGAGCAGCAGAGACACAAGATTTAAAGGGTCAACTGAAGTAAGCAAACGGTTCATGATGTCTGATCAGTAGAGTGATTCTGACTAGTGAATTGCTCCCCAGCAGTGTTTTACCTTGATTTGAATTTTCAGTTACTTGAGGTTGAATCATTAATGTAATATGCAATGACAGTTTGCAAACTGAACTTTAAAATAAATACTTATTAGAAAGGTTATCTGGGAAACTTTTTTCTTAACCGAAAAATCCCCCAAGACCTCCCAACAAACAGAAAAAAAACCCCCAACTCCCCCTCCCTGTGCCCCAAACAACCCCAAAAACCTTTAGGTGGATTTTGGTTTTGGAAAATAGCTTCACTTAAATAAAGTGCTTGTTTTCTTAGTGTTTCTTCTGCCAGAATAAAATGCTGAAAATGTGAGATTCTTAGCACATGGGTACAAACTGATAATTACTTAAACCAGCTGCCTGGTTGCAATATATGGTGAGGTCCATCACTGTGATCCACTAGCACTTCAGAAAACAAACGAACAAATGAAAAACAACTAAGTGAAAATCCTATAGATAATTAAAATGTGAGAGATGCTTAATCATACTGGGTGCATGGTGGTGGTTTGTTTTTAAAATTCAAACTATATTTTAAGTTTTATTAAAATAAGCGGGTCAGTTTGTTACATCTGAAAGTTATAATTTTGTTATAGTCTGTCCAAAATCAAATAGCACTTTCACCCCATATTTATCAACTAAACCTTTGGATCCAAAAATACAAGAAGAGGATGATCTTCACTGCAAAATTTCTTTAGGTCTTTATTTAGAAACATCTCCCTCTAAACAAATGACTGTATGCAAGGGAGAAAAGAGAGACCTACCTATTTTGACCATACTTCATACATTTCATGTCCATTCTGTTACTTGTCTGAAGAAATAATGTACAAAATAATCAATGTAATTTCAGCATCAGTAAGAGCCACAATTTGTCCTGGTATTGATTACTTGAAAATATTTTTCATCATCTGTAGTTAAGCCTCATTTCTGATTTAGTGTATTGAACATTGTAACCAAAACTTTCATCTCTTCTGTCCTCATTCCCACATCAAATGCCTTCAGAAGAGAAGAATGAGTTGCATCAAAAGTTTACTAAGTGATTCGTTGGTGTATGACAAAAAATGTGATTTATGTTTCCCAGGGAAGTTGTTCATTGTATTCGTGGAATTCATCTTCAGTGCAGACCAAATCCTTCTTGATAACAGCCTGTTGCAAGTTCTTACACATCCCTAGAGCTAATTAAAAACCTGTGGATTCTTTCCATGTAGCAGTACCAACCAGCTGAATAAAACATACGTAACTTGTATTGTTACAGAGGATGTTTGTTTCCCTATGGACCTTATTGGAATACTATGATTCTCTAAAGCTGCGATTCTGAAAGAAAAAAGAATTGTATTTTAACTATGATACCCATATTACTTTGTTTATAAAAACGGAATTTTAGTTGGCACTGTAGAGAAGAGGAGACCTTGAAAGAAACTTAATTTTGGAAACCTGATCTTTGTGTGATGCTCTCTGGGAGAGTCTGGTATAAAGATTTGAAAGGTTTCATTTAGGAACTCAAATTTATGTAGCTAAGTTTTGGGTTGTTGTGGTTTGGTTCTTTGTTTGTTGGGTGTATATTTTGTGATGTCGTATATTTTTCAAGACTCAGTTTATATTTCATAAAAATAAATGAGATAGCAGTATTGAAAAACATTAGCTGTGTTTACTGAGTGTTCCATTTATGAACTAAATGTTCTGTGTAATCTTGTGATTTATTACTGGTTTGATAGTTCTCTTTAATTTCTAGGACTTTGTTTTATGTGGATTAATGATACTGGTTTCAGTCTGCACATGTAGGGCTGTACAGGAGACGCAGAGGTAGAGTGGGAGACCAGCTGACTTGAGCTGCATTTTCATGGAGTTGTCAGCAAAGTTCAGACTGCCCCTTTTTTTCTGAGCAGAATGAACAGAAGTCTGGAAAAACAAATAGGAACAGTGAAAATTTTTTCAGAGACAGAACTACTTGTGTCTAAGCCAGATGAGAGTTCTGAAGTGCATGTATCTTTTCAAATCATACTATGCAGGTTGGTCCAAATATGGTATTTTTATCTAATGTCATTGTAACAGACTGCAAAGATGGTCTCTCTGTAACACAGCATATTAAAAAAATATGAAAGTGGAATTTATGATCTTAGTCTTTCCAAGCCCAGTTGATTTTTCATTTTTTCTTGACGGACTCAAGTTCTGTGCAGCCTCATAAGAGATGGTGAATAAAAAAACCCAGAACAAAATAATAGAACATTAAGAATGAAACAATATAGCACTTTATTTATTTACATTTTCTAGTTCAGATATTTTCAATTTTAAACCAGTATTTCATCATGTCACTGCTGAAATGTATTACTAAGGTGGTAAAAAAGTGTTGGTAGATTAGATAAGTATCTATTGTCATACATATGACTTTTAATCTGAGAAACAGAGGATCTTGTGAGATGTGGAGTTTCTTAGCTGATGGAAACAGACTGTATGTACATTGGAGCGTGTTTAATTTTTGTTGTTAATGTAGGCTTCTGTATGCTTTCAGATGCATGAGTATATTGATCATAATTGATCCCAAACTGCCTCTGGTGGGTTATACTGTCTCGTTCTGGGTGAAGGGTAGTGTTGCTGCACAAGTGTATTCACCAGCAATATGATCTGATAACGTACAGGTTAGGTCTGAGCTCCTCTGTTCTCCATGTGGGCCATCAAATCACAACAAAAAACAATTATATATGAATTTTAGAAATAACTTGCAAAAATCTCTAAATCTTAGTAACATTCCAGTCTTTAACTTTCCTGCATCTATAATTATTCTTTGTTTCCCTTTGAGTCAGTGTTTCACGTTATGTTTGCACCTGGACTTGAGACTTTATATATGAGGTGTAAATTGGGGCAAAACACTTACTGTTCATATGCAGTGGGAAATGCTAAGAGTGAGACAAGTTAAGATAGTCTTGTGTAACAGATGTTTTAGAACTTTACAAAAAAATAAAAGATTGATTTAAAACGTCTCAAGTTTGCTAGTTAAGAGCATAAAATTTATTTGGAAATGTTGTTGGTATACTTTCTATCTTACTGCAAGCTATGTGTCTTATTTTGAAATGTAATTTTGTGCACTAGAGAAGTATAATTTATTTTAAATGTTACATTAAAAGACTCATTTCTCAAGCAGTTGGAATTAGATTTTTTCTGAGAAATGTTTCTTCTGCACATTGCATAATCATTAGATCTATTTAAAAATACAATATCTTGAGCTTCTAAAACAAATTGAATTTCTGTTGAATATTGAAATATTTTTAAGTGGTAACATCTTCAGAATGAGTGCATGTTCACATTGTAATGCTTCTGAAATAACTGAAAATATGTAATGTTGAAAAATCACTAAAGCAGGAAGAACCACTTGTGAAATAACAGTAGTTTAATGTGAAGAGGAAGAACAGACAACTGTTTCAATGGCCTGGGTGTGGGACCAGTTTGCATGTGTATGTGATAATGGTGGTGCTTGATAGGCCAGGCACAGCTTAATTACTGAATTTCTACTATGCAGAGGTTGCAAGAGGAAAACATTTTTGGATTTGTCTGTTTTTGTTTGTTTGTCCTATAGAAAATTAAATATTTCTCTGTGTATGTCAGCCATTGATGGTATGATCCTTTGTACCTCCCTGCTAAAGCAGTCACTGCAAAGTCACTTTATTTTCCTCTAATCTTGAACAGTTTTTAACATGGTTTTTGCTTTATCAGCCTTTTTGCTGGCTGGGAAGCCCAACAAGTACCATTGTGGCAATTTATAATCTACTAGTGGATTGTGGGTATTTAGCATTGTTAGAATTTTCAAGATGAAGTCAAAATTCATTTGTTGACATATTTCTTGGCTGTGTTTTTAATAAAGAAGAAACTATGCACTTTGGGAAAGGGTAATCTTTACTGCTGTGATGGGAAAATGCAAATGAAGCAGTGAATTTTGTGATTAGTATTTTACAGAGCAGTCATTTACTGTAATTATATGTTTTAAATCAGTGGAATTGTCATGTTCTATTAACCAGATTATGTCCTGACTTCTTGTAGGATTCTGAGTAACAACAAGATCTTGTGGTTGAAGAATGGCTCTTTCTTTGGGCTGAGATCCCTGGAGAGACTGTGAGTAACTGATCAGCCTTGTTCCACCTTTAATTAAAAAGTCTTTGTACTTTCAGTTTAGGAAAAACATCAGATAATGAAGTTGAGATGTTCTAAACTGTATTGCACAGTAGAGTTTCTAGGCTGACATCAGGTTAAGAAATAGCATTAAAATGAGTGCATGGGGATAGATGTGCAGAATACGGGAAAGCACTGCCATCAATTTGGAACTAAAATAAACATCCAGTCAAAGGCTTGTACTACACTATGTACACTATCACAGTGAAGACTGGTGTATGTAATGATAACACTGATATACCTGACATGTAGTTTAGGCTATTTAACTCATTGTTCTCCAATACTTCCACTTTAATTCTATACAGATTTTAATTTTTTCTGTATTTTACGTATAATCTCAAGAAATTAGACAGCACTTACAACTGAAGGAGATGATGACATTGATAAATCTCCATGAACATGTATTTCTAGCCAATATTTGGAGGGGGGAAGGGGAGCTTAGGAGCAGCTAATGATTTAGGAAGAGAACACTTGGAAACTTCAGTGAAAATTAATAAGCAGTAACTGCTATACTGTAATAATGCTACTTACTGTACATATAGGTCACCCATTTCAGAATAATCATGTGAGCAAGCCTAAAAGGCTATTCTATATAGGCAGGTTAAGCTGCCAGTACATCTAAAATGAGTAATTATGTCATGCCTGTCTTACAATGTCTCCTGCACCTTGAGCTAAATTATTTTGATTTGTAATAATACCTTCATGATGTTGAGTTGTTGATATAAAGTAGTTGCTACGTTCATGAATGCATGAATATATTCTGTGTTGTATGAATATTTCCATATCTGTTTCTGGTTGTGTAATAAAGTGGGTAAGTCTACAATACTGAGATGTTTGAATATTCTAACTGTGACATAAAAATAAACAACTTATTTCAAGGTCTGGAGCAATCCCTTAAGCACCTTGAAGGATTCCAATAAAGGCAGCTGTCTGAAAATTTATGTTAAATAATGCTACATTTTGTCTGCATATGGTTATAGTTGTACCAAATACTTTTTTTTAATGTTAAATGTTAATGTATTTAATTGTATGGAATATTAAATTGTATGGAAAGAAGAGTAGTGTATTATTTACCAAGTGGTTTAATCTGAGGTGTAACAGTGATATGAGGTTTGTAAAGAATTTGCAAATATTTTAGACAAAACAATTTAGAGCCTAGAATAAGGTTACAAATTTATTGCAAGAAAGGAAATTAGTAAATTAAATTCTAGTATAAGTAAATCATTAGTGTTTAGAACTCTGGGGGTTTTTTTAAGGTTTAATTTACATGTATTAATTGGCATGTATTTTTAAGAACTTTATTAGTTAACTAGTGAGAGAAATACTTCAACCAGAAAAGACTTTTCAAACAATACTGAGAACAGGGAGAAAACAGAAGAAATGCCTTAGGTGTGTAGCCTCAAGTGCCATTATGACATAAACTTCATTTTCTTGTGCTGATTTTTCACATTACAGAAGTGAGTATCATCTCATCTGTATGTAATTCTGTTTGGCTGTGGTGTTAATACAAAATGTGTAAGTAGTCCACAAATCGAAGACTAGAATTCAAGTGATGACATTCTTAGCAAGTTCACTACTCTGTTTCTGTTTCATATGGGGTCACTCTCGCCCCATATGTTTCTTACCAATATCTGTGAAGTCCCAGTTTCAACTGGAAGGCTGAGAACAGCTGGAATAGTCTTCTAGGAGGTGAGTGTGAAGGAATGAAGATGGGTGAGTGTTCCTAGCCCTTGGACATAGGTTTCCCCAGCTTTGCCTTTTCTCCAGAAGCTAATTCAGTGCCGTACTTCAGTGGCTTAAAATGAAGAACTACGACATTGACTACTGTCAATGTTCATGGCTCATCAAAATGAACAAAGAACTTCCATTCCATTACTTGAAGGGGGAGGTAGGGAATCTTGTGAAGTGCAGTAGCAGGAAAATCCAGCTTCCTTTAAAATAATGTTAAGTGTACAAGATTATGTGCTTAGGAATGCTGATGTGCTGGAGTTAAGAGTTACTCACTTAATTTGGCTTTGCAGTCCTTGTATTCCTGTTCTGAACCAAAAGTAATGTGAACACCATAGAGGCAAGAATCATGTAAATCAGTAATTCTTTTATAGGTATCATCTGATCATGAGCTTTGAAGAGTGTTAGCTTAAGTGGAAAATGCAATAATTCAGTGTTAAAATTGAAAACTTTAGAAAAGTAAAGTTTCATACTTAACTGAATGACTTGTACTTGTACATTCTGGTTATTCCCTGTTTTGGAGTGCTTAAAGCCTCTTTTTGACTAGAGTGGCAACTTTCCCCTTATTATTTTGTTCTTCAATGCATGTCTCAACAGGAACCAGATTACTGAAGTGTAAGTCTTGTCAGGTTCTTGTGATTTCTCAACAGCATGTTACACAAGTGAGAGACCTCACTGAGAAGTTGTCTTGAGCTGGGACTTCTCATTTTATGCAACTTAAATCAAGCAAATCAAGAACATTAGGTTATTTGTCCCTTAACTGTCTGTTCTAAGAGTGAGACAAAACTGATTTTTCTAAGGCTAAGACTATTGTAGAATTCTAATATTATGCATGAAATTGATTTTTTTTAAAAAAAATATAATTGCAACTGATTTGTATTTGTTTCTGCAGGCTTTTCAGACTTTTTTTCAACCATAGCATGAGAATTACAAGGTTTCCATTTCAGATTGTCTTACAACTGTGATACTGTTCAGTTTTCAGGGAATACAACCAGCCAGCCAAGGAAGAACATGTTTGGGGATACAGTTATTTTGCTTTTAATAATAGATCACAGAATCAGAGAATATTCTGACTTAGGAGGGACCCACAAGGATCATTGGGTCCAGCTCTTAAGTGAATGGCCTGTATGGGATTCGAACTCATGACAATGGCATTATTAGCACCATGCTCTGACCAACTAAGCTAATGGATAACACTATCTTTAATAATAATTTATAAATATTAAAAATGAAACTTGTAACCATGACTGTAATAAAAACTGAATAATAGTGGTCAAAATATATGTATGAAACATTAGTATTTTTACTGAGCAGTTTGTAAAACTGCTTTAAAAAACACTGTATCAAAAAGGCGCATTTTCTGGTTTTTGTACATGTATGAACAGTGACTGATGAGCGATCTGTAGAGATGACAGTCGCTCTCCACAGTTCCAGTTTTCTGAAACTAGGAGTTGCTGCCTTGTGCTTGTTTGGAAAGGTTGGTTCACAAATGTGTTATGGATTCTAGATCATGATGTGCCTCTGTGCCGCTGAGCTTACACAGTAGTACTAACAAGAGGCATTAAGAAGTGAATATAGTTACTTGAATACCATGTGAGAATAAAAACTTCCTGTAAACTTAGGTATTATGTGGTGTCCAGTTATGTGGTCCATGGTTTGGAATGAAATCAGAAGCGTTGGTAAGAATATAAATAAGCTTTTTTGAAGCAAGTGTGGTAAAGGTACTATTTATTAAAATATGGATAGGTTTCTGAAATTTAACCAGAAGAGACTTACAGACTATAAATTCCATAAAGAAGAATGTGCACTTTGAACCCATATCTGTGATACACCCTGTGGACATGGTTGCCTTCGCATTCTGGAGGCTGAAAATTCAGTTTGGATCTGAAGCTCAGGGCAAAGAGTTGACAGCTTGTAATAATTTCAGTTTCAGTGCCTTCCCTGTCTGCAGTCATTGTCCTGTCTTCCCAGAGGATGCACTGATCTGAGCAGGACAGCATTAGTTATCATAGACATTTAAATATGTTTTTTATATGCTGCAAGTACCATAAAAGAAAGGCAAAGTGGGCTTCCAAAGCTCTGAAAGAGTGAGGTAGCTCGTTCAAGTAAGTCTCAACAATCCAAAAGCTCTCATTTACTTCAAATGTTTGGAGGAATCTGAACTACTGAAAAATTGTCTGTGTAATTTGATGATATAGTTATTCCATACATTGGAACAATATTAAATAGAAGAATCTGATAGTTAGTTTGCTTTTTAAAAATTTATGTATTTTTTTATTTTTAACTTATGGGCAGTTGGATTAACCATTGCTATTACCCAAGGAATCATAGGCTAGTGCAAATTACCAAGTTAGTAGCAGTATATGGTGTGGATGCTGCTCCTTATTCATTGCTGCCTCCTGATAGTGTACAGCAACGTAATAGTACTAGTAACAGCTTTGGCAAGTCTTTTTATGCTTGAGAACATTTCACCAGCCGTAGGTCACGTGATGCTTCTGGGAGCAGGAACTGAGGTTGTTGGGCCAGGTTGTCCAGCTGTACTGGGTACTCAAAGTCAAGATGCAGAGTAGAAAACTAAATCTGCCACCCCCATCCTGATGTTAGCTGGCATGGAACAGTGTGTATCTCATCTGTTACCTACACTACTAGTTTTTTTACTTTGCAGAGCAGTCTCTGCATCACAATTGCCTGGACAGCCCCTGTTCTGAGCTGCCTCCCCATGTTGCCTCTGGCTGGGGAAATCTGTTGTGACTTCTCCACTGTGGGCTTCCTGGTGCTTCATCGGGTTGATTGTGTACTTAGTATTTTCTGAAGTGGATGTATAAAATATCTTTCTCTATTTTATAACCAAATATACTTCATTGAATTCATAGGAGCATAATTACCTCTCCTTTGTCCCAGTGACTGAAACTCTTTAATGAGTTCAGAAGCTATTGGGAGGGAACCAGCAAATGAAAATAAAGAAATGTACACAAACAGACCATGATTACATAAGCAGTGTTTTCTTGGGAAATTGAGATGAAAGATCATTAAGCAAGATTACACGTGTTTTTTACAGTTGACCCAGAAGAAAAGCATGCCAGGCACTAGTATTGCAGCAGTGACAGTTTTACCGAAACTTACTTTGTTACATTTTCCCAATATTCCATGTTTCTAGAGAAAAGAAAAAATACTGAAGTATCTGTAAGAATTTAGCATTGAATTTACTTTTGGTTTGGTTCTTAATTTTTAACTGTGTAGATCAGTCTTACTCAACCAGGTCTCACTTAGATTGTGTGTACTTTTATTAAGTGTTGCTGTAGTGTAAAGTTACTAACCATGTGTCAGTGCTATGCAGCCACATGTTGTCCTCAGTTACTGTTAGACAAGATTGCCTAAAAGCTACTTTCAGTAGATTTCACTGTGACATTCTGCAACTATATGTTGTGGTGTGTGACTGAAGTAATAACACATTAACTTGAGGCAAAGAAAGGGCTGGAAAGATAAACACAACAAATTAGACTGTGGAAAAAACATGTCGTTATGCAGTTGGTATAAAAATAGGATATTTAGAAGTTCTTTAGCAGAACTCAAATGGTGAAAGTGTAAAGTATAAAGCTTTTACATTTTTAAACGTGCAGTTTGTGTTCTCTAAATTGCTGGCCTCTCGATTTCTTTCCCTGCCCATACATTTGAAATATGTGTGCTCACACACACACACACACATGAAGAAACAGATGTTCTTCCTAGGTGTTGTTAAAGATTGGAAATATGCTGAGAGAAATTGTTAAACAATTTTACTTTTAACATGTGTACAAGATATCTTTAAAGTTAGGAACTTCATAAATCAGATTTAGAATTATATGTTCTTTTTTTTGGATTGTTGTATTAAAATAGAGAAATACTGGTTATGAACTAATAATATGTCACAATGACAGCCAGGATCCAGCTGTGCAACTATCTTTTTTCTTTTCCCCCTGAAGAGCTTGCAGCTAAGGAGTGTGCCCTTAACTTCGTGCAGGTGTTTTTAACAGAATATAGATTAATAATCTTGGATACCTCAGATGTCATTTAGCTATGTCTACAGAAATGCTATGATGCTACTTAGGGAAAGGCAATTTAAAAATCTGTTTCTTAGAGCTGTTTATTGTGTAAACAGTGGTGTGGTATGAATAAAATTGTTTGATTTCATCTAGTTTTTGTATTTGGAAAAATGTGGAGAAAGGAAAATCAATGTGAATTCCTTTCAAGCATCTGAAGTTTTCCTGCCACTTCTTGTATATCAAATCCTGCATAGATTTAGTAAATTCTCCTGATCTAGCTGATGATGATAGCAAACAAGTTTTTTGTTTAAATTCACCTTAAATATTCTCAAAGAACAAAAGTACAGGCACTGCAACCATTATTTTTCCTTGCCTAGTAATATGTCTAGGAGTCCTGGGGAAATAAAAGCAGTTTTCCCTGTAAAATTTCTTATTGTGTTGATTTGTTATAATTCTTTACAAAAACCTCATTTTGCTGCATTACTATTTGAAGTGGTTGATCACATTCTGGTAGGTGAGAAAGGATGGGACTAGTCATGGGGAATAATTTTTCTCCTGGAGCAAGACTCTGCTTTGTGCACTTCCTCTAAGCTAGACTGAAAACAATTCATGATCCTCTTGGCAGTCATTGAACTTTCAGCTACCCTTTTAGTTTCAGTGTCAGATGAAGAGGTTGTCTTTTTAATTATGATAAGATAGTGTTTGCATGAGGCAGGATAGTTCTCTTTGACACTCCTAGATGCAGTTAATATAGCTGGCAGTTTTGTCATTGATAGGTCTGTTTGCCTGCAATGTAGTCAGTACCAAGGCAATTATAAATATTGAGCTCGAAAAGCAAAGTTCTGAAAATTCATGAATTTAAGGTACCTGCTCATTCAGAGCCCTGTCTATTGCAAATAATTGGTTTGAAGAGTTGGAAATACTTATGAAATAGAGCATTACAAATACAGGAAGCCAAACAAACAGTGAATGTAGGCAATAGACAGATCAGAAAGGTAAGAAAATATCTATTATTATAGTAATCATTTATCACCTAAAATTAGAATAGCTTGTTGTGAAATGAATGGGTTTTGAGGCTCATCCTGGAGCATGGAAACAACTAATTTCTACCAAGAAACTGAGTCTTAAGCTAGAAAATTGGGCTGTATTTTTAGAGCTTAATACACACATCTGCTTAGCCATCTCATTTTTTTCATTGGTAATAAGTGCCATCGTCAGCTGCTGTAAGATATTTTTTCCAGGACTTGTACCATATCCCTAGGTTAGAATCAGATTCCTTACTTATCCTGTGGCTCCTGCATTTGCTGAGGCCAGTCTGTGGTGGCAGCAGACCAGGGATTTTGCCTCTCTTTGGTGCTTGGTCCTCTGTAATTGTGATAATTTTGGTCATGTTACTCAATAATAGCAACATCACATTTATTCTGGTACAGACAGAAGATAGAGATGTTCACTTAAATATCACTTTAAATATCTAGCTTCATGTGTCTGCCAATGAAGTTGGTCATATTTAATTGAATTTTTGCAAAATAATTAAATGCATGTTATAAAAAAGAGTATTTTTTCCATAAAATCAATTTAGTTCTATAGCATACAGTTTCTATATAGTCACTTTAACATTTTAAAATTTTAATGGCATGGATTGGTGAGGTTGGCATGAGTCTGATTCCAGACTGAAAGGAGATACAAAAATGACTCTCATAGCACCAGAATATCTTCAGTTCCTGATTGTGAAGGGTTTTTTCTTTAGCATTAGATATGAGTTCCTCATTATATCTAGTAAATCATGCAAAAATTAGAAATGTCTTTATTTATTGCAAACAAAATTTAATGTTCTAATGAGAAGTTCTCCCTATTACTTACTTAGAATTATCTTATTATTTCTAACTGACTATTTAAGTTGAACAAATTTGTTCCTTGACAGTATTCACCAATTGACAGATTTCTTTGTCATCATCTAATCTTGGAAGACATTACATTTTAGGCCTTGCATTCAATTAAAAATACAGCTCTTTTAGCTCCTATATGTTTTACTTGAAAGTAATTCATCTTCTTAATCATAAAGGTGTTTGTGCAAATAGGGAATTCTATGTATGCTGTAGCAAATACATAACAGTCATGTAATACGATGTTTGCATGTTGATAATAAGAGAATCTTTTGAAAGAAGAAAATCTGTGAGAGAGGAGGCTATTATTTGAGAGAAATGATTTGAAATTGGGGCCTGTCATTTTAAATTTTGTCATAAATTTTCATTCAATTTTTGTCTCATCACTTGATCTCTTTCTGCCTCTCTGTTTTTCATCCATATCGTTTATCTAATATCTCCAAATCTAGTAATCTTGGGAGAGTTCAGCATATCCAGAGAGAGAAAACATAAGAAAAAGTACATTGATGTTTGTTGCATACCAGTTATTTTACATTTCTACCTTTATATGCACTTCTCGCCTGACTGAGGAGGAGTCTTAATGGGCACAAATACATGAGTGCAGATAAAGGATACCGATGCATCTCCATGTGTCACCAAAAATTCAGTTGTTCACTAAGTTTAGTAGTAAATGTAAACCTCAGTTTTTGCAAACATTGCAAAGGCAGGTTCTACAGCAGAAAATTGTCCTTTATCAGAAAATATTTTAGGTTTGACTGCAAATATTGAAGTAGCTCTCCCTAAATCCTCTGACACCAATCTGAGCATAGGGTAGGCTGAACCGCACATGGTGTGTATGGGTTATAGACAGGGAGGGAGATTACTCTCATCCTGTTGTCTTTGGTGACAAGGCTGTCATAGTGGTAGGACTGAGGCAGTTCTAGCACATCTCTGTGCCTGAGATGATGCAGGGGATGTGGCTGTCATCTTGTTGTTGTCTTCCTGATAGGCTCAGTTTTAATCCAGACACAAATTTTGTCTATTCTTCCAGTAATATAATCTGATGTAATCAGGTATCATAGGGAAAAATACAAATAGGATGGACCCATATATAAAACACTTGTATTAAAACACTGTAATTAAAAATTGATAGAACGGTGCTAGCAAATAGGTCTACTTGTGAAAATTTATATTTTCCTTTTTTTTTTATGGATGGAAGTCAGCTGTAGCTATTCTGTTGGTTATTGGGCTTGACGAAAATACCTACCTGGTTACGTAAGTCGCAAGAAGCAACAGAGCTGAGGAACGTTTGAAAATATCATATAACAGAAAACTAGACTTGGAAAACTCACTGTTGGTCCTCACTGCTGGTAAAGGAGCATAGGATGAAATGCTTTTCAAAGTAAATACCGTTTGGCTGCAGTTTTAATGAATTGCACAGAAGGAGGATCTAATTTGCAATCATACAGAAATTTTGAGAAACCAGAGGAGGAGAATCAGAGGCAAGATCAATGTCACAAGTCAAAATGGGCAAACTGAATTAGAAATCATATTTTATTGTAATTCTGTGGTCCTTTATGGATCTCTTTCTTCTATCTTATGACTAATAACAGGTTACTCATTCAGTAACGCAAAAGCTGAATATGTGCATTTTTGACACCTCCCCTCCAAAACCAAGTAAAAAAAACCTCTCCCCAAACTCCCTAAACTCCAGAACCTATTATATTCTAGTGTGCAGTGTCAAAGAGAGATTTAGCATTCTATCAGGAATTATAAAACTCTTGCTATTCTTAATATGACTGTCAGAAACAGAGGAGTTAGACATTAAAAGGAAAATTACGTTACCCTTTTTCTAATGGGCATATGTACTGTAAGTCTTAAAACCACGAAGTAACTATCAAAGCACTTGTAATGTAGTCTGACAGAAGGGTAATGTATTTTTTTCCTGTAGTCATTTGTTATTTATATTTGTTATTTTATTTGTTAGTTATTGTCTGTCAAAAAACAGACTGTAAGACATCACATACGTTATATTTTAGAGGATGAGACAACAAGGAAACATCCTACATGTCTACTGTCTACACTGTAATGTGCAACAAAGCAGTAATTTTAGAGAGAATATTTCCTTTGGGTTATTACAATGCTCTTTAAGGTAGCAGTAATCAACACTGAAAAACAAATTAGTAAAATCAATCCCATAGTTTTAGTGCAAAGGTCCAGTATGAAGTGTGTTTCCCATCTCTTTTCTTTTTTCCTACTTTAGGCTTGTTTTTGTTTGCCTCCTAAACTGCTACATTAATTTCTCGGGCTCTGTGGGTTTTTTCCCTTCTGGTATAAACAGCATAGGCTACCAGGCCATGTCTTTGCCCTTAATTCTATGCTTTATAATGAGATCTAAGACTTGCTCAGTGCTGCATTCCCTCGCGGGCGCAGCTCATTGGTGTGATGGGTGTTTATGTCATCCTGAATGTACAACTGAGATTATATTCCTCCAGTTCTGCCATGAAACAATGGTTTCATCTTGGTCATGAAATTGCCAATGGCTGGCATGTACATGGTACTTAAGATGTCAGTGGTTTGCCAGGCTGCATTGCTAGACTTTTGAGTGTAACTATTTGCATTTTTTCCCTGACAAAACCAATTTCTGTTGGAAATGCTGGCATGGCAAAATAAAAATGTTCTGTGGGGGACACAGCAGTTTCAGGAGCATCTTTTTCATAGATACCAGTGTTTTATAGTCATGAAATGCACAAAATGCAGAGTTGTTTTGGATTGATAAAGCTGAACTACACTAGCTAGAATTGATGCAAGCTGTGTACCTTTTCTATAAAGAAAGGTAGAGTGGTTGGACAAGTAGGAAAAAACAAAAAATGGAGTTAAGGGACAGTTTGTAAGAAGTCACAGAGAAGCATGCTGGGAAGCCAAGCTGATAAAAATTAGTGTTAGTTCATCAGCAACTGAGCTAATCTTGTGGAGAACAGTGAGGTAAGTTGATAGCTGAATCCTTTTGTTCAATATGTGGTTTTGATCCCTCAGCTATAGGCTGTTGGGGGGGTAATGTTTTCAAACTCCAGAAAATACTGTAGTGTTACCTATATTCAGATGCCATGTGGTCTAACATTCTTATTGTCAAGACCAGAAGGTTTGGTGCCTCATCTGGTAGTATCCATAAATAAAATTTGAGACCTGGAGTTCTAACTAGGGACATCTCAACATTATGGTGTTGTTCAGTAAAAGCCAGTATGAAAAGTAAAGCTCCAAACTGCATCCTTCCCTCCCAGAGAGTTTTCTGGGCTGTACTGGTAACTTTCTTTTTTTTTTCATGTCTCCATCTCTGACTTGATATCAATTGAGAGACATTTCTCCTTTGCTTACTTATAAGAAAAAACTCCCACCCTATGTCTGTAAGTTATTGTCTGCCAAAAATGCATGTCTGTGGACCAGCCTGTGAGGTCTCTGATAAAAACATGCTATTACTGATTCATACCATGCTAGTCTATAAATGCACCAAGAGTACCCAATGACCCCGGGAGCTTGCTGCTCTCAAAACTTCTGAGGATGCCTGCAGAAAGCATAGCTTGTTCTCTGACACTTGTACTTCGCCAATCATCTCTGAGAAGATAAAATAAAAGAATAGAACTGAAGTAAAAGGAAATAGAAAGAAGTGCTATGTTTTATGCCAATTTAGTTTAAAGGAAAAAAAATCCCCCAAATGAGTTGTCTGAAGTAGTTAGGAAAGCTGATGTAATATAACAGCTGTGAGCAGTTTCTCTCCCCACTTCTTAATATAGACAGAATTGATTAGTTGGGTGTAGTGTAGAGCTGCGTGTGTCAAGTAGGTACAAAATGGTTGTTCTCACGAGAAAATTGCATGCAGACTTAGCACATGATAAGCTGTCTTGTGTTAACACAAATTGCCTCGTTCTTGAAATCGAAAGTGACTGGGAGAGCTATAGACGATGTTTGTATAGTCTGAGCTATGCATATATTCTATGAAAAAAAAAAGAATTACAAAATTCCTCTATGCACTGCTTTAGAAAGTGTTTTTCTGAGAATACAGAGAGAAACACTGCCAGAGTAAAATGCGTGTTTTTATTTCCTTGTGAACTTGAAAGACTGAAATAAAACTTTTCTATGCAATGATAGTGAGCTTCATCTGGTAAAAATAAGCAGTTTAAGTTAAAAATAAGCCACTTGACTTAGCATAATCCAAGAAACTTCTTGAAGCATAGGGTTTTATTATGCTTTTATAACCCAGAAAACTGCCAAAGGGGCAGCTTGAATCTCTTAAAGTCAGTCTGTCTATGGAAGAATATGAAAGATGCTAAACTAGAAAAAAATATTTTAGCTGAAGGTGCCTAAAAAAGCCAAATTTATTAAAAAGCATACACTCTGGGCCATAACTGTAATGCTTGCATTATGATGCTATAATGAATGGCCAGTGAAAGAAAATTTTACAGCTAATGGGTGTACCCCCAAACACATGGTGCATTTGTTACTTTCACCAAGTGTGTTCTTCCATTTTTTTATGTTCAATATTCACATTTGTTTGTTAATGCAAAGTAAGTTAGTACTTTTTAAAGACCCTTAAATACATGCTTTTCAGCTGAAAGGATAGTTTAAAGTACATTGTGTTCAGAAGAAACCAGTGTTTTCTGTACTGTCAGCAGCTAAGTTAAGAATTTGATGCTTTTTCCCCCTTTGTACCCCTAATTGCTTTTAGCTATTTCTGAGAAGTGCAAGTGCCTCACAAGGGACAATTCTCCATTTGAGTGAAGTTTAAATACTGTACTAAGCTCTTCTACTGCACAGAGTTTTGTGAACTTACAAAAATATTTAGGAATGTAAGACAGGAATGGGTTGCAGCCAGGCTGAATTTTCAGGGATAAAAAGAAAATTTGTTTCAACTCTCCCTCTCATCATATACACTATAAATGAGCCACTCCATTAATTGCTTTCCAGCACTCCATTAAGAACACTGAAACTTCAGTTCAAAATAATGTCCCTAAAAATTTTATAATGTGTCAGATGACAAGAAATTGTAATGTGCCATAAGTTGTTTTTTAAAAAAATTTCTTTTTATAAATCTTTGCCACTGTAACTAATAAATTCTTCTCAGTCCAAATCTGACAGTTTCTTTAACCATGACTGTGCCAGCAAGGTATACCAACAGAGGCACTAATTTTTCAGTACTGGACCTGATCAGGTTACCAGCAAAAAATATCCAACAAAAATTCATATCACAAGCTGTAGTTTCTAACTCTAGTAAGCCCTATCCAGGCATTTGTTCAAACTGAACAAATAATTTGATCACTGCTCCAAATCTTTATTTCTACTTTTTCTTATCTATGATCTGAATGTACTCATAGCCTATGTTTATCAGTGTGATTTTATAGTACTGTTATCCTTTAACTTAAACTAATTATTTTCTCTTGGTAGAGTTCACGATTTATAAACAGTTTAGGACTCATTTTCCTTGTCTAAGCAAGCCAAAAATATGATAATCTCTTAGTGACATCATGAAAATAACTATGAAATGTAAATATGCTAAAAAAAAACCTTGAGGGCCCTCAGCCTGAAATTTATCTTGAAGTAAGATTATTATCTGCAAAGATTTATTTTGTATATAATGACAATGTACTCTCTTTGTAGTCTGAAAAATTAATTTTAATCCAGTTAGTTGAACACTCAGACAGTACAATTTCAGCTTCTATAACAAGCCAGTGATGACCAAATGGTCACTTAAAGAAGCTCAGTGAAAATGTGAAGCTTCCTGCTGATGACATTGAATTAATTCCTATTTTTCATCCTATTTTTCTTTCTGTTGTCCCTATTTTCAGGTTGAGTGCTGAAATTGCTGGCTGGATGGGGGTGGCCCTTTTCTTTTTTCCCCTCTTTAGAACTGAGAATTCAGTAACGTGAACTTTGTTTTTTAAAACTCAGTCATCTGCAGATGGTAAAATACAGATGTTTTGTTGCAGGTCTTCTCTCCTGATAGCCTTGCATTCAGGTGTTTGAGTAGTGATCTGTGATGATTGCTTTATAGTTTATTTGTGTAAAATTAAATGCCTTTCCTTCAGAACCAAATGAGACATTTCACTAATTTTTCCCTTACTGACTGTGTTAATACAAAACAGCTGCTCCCTGGTTTCATATAGCTATCTACTCTTGTATTCAGATTCTGTCTTATTGTAAGATGAGAAAATTCATCTTAACTAATAGCTCTGACATAATTTTCTCCTTCATTCATTCAGTTCCTACTTTTCTACTTGCCTTGTTCTAATTTATGTTAAGCAGTGACAATGAATGAAAACCATTTAGTGAAAGTAGAAAAATGGAATCATAAAATAGAAAGTATTAGCAGAGAGGTCAAGGGCATATGTGGAACATGGGAAGGCAGCAAGTGTTTGTTAGGGGTTGCCAGTAGCACATGTTCTTTATGCAGAACTTCTTTTGTTCATACTGACATAAGGAAATTTTTGGTTTTCCCACCTCTGTGTTGAGTTGCATGTTCTGAATTCATGTTTTCTCATTTCAGGTCTTTCCTCTTTGAAAAGTCCCCAGAGTTCTCTGATTTTTAGGTGAATACTCATTGCCTTGGCAAGTGATTCCTATAGATCATTAAAAAAAAAGTTTCTGTCCTTTTCCATTGTATTTGTGTTCTTCCATAATTTTGTCTGCTTATTCTTACTGTGTGGAAATACCAGGTACTTTGTTTTTTATGCCTAGTATTTGACCTATATAATTATTTAAACAGTTCCACAGGTATTCATGAAGTTCTGTATTTTTACTTTTTTTTTGGTCCATTTCCCCCCTAAATCCAGAAGAAACATTTTCATATGGCAGTTCCTTGATAAAAGAATTAGGGTTTAATGCTCACAAAAGTGAGCTAAGCCAAATTTTATTCCTTCGGCCCATCTAATGCCTCTCAGTAGCACTTGTGGCTTTTCCATACCTCCACATTATAGAGGTGCTGTTCTCTAATGCACAGCTCTTTTTCAGGGCAACAGCCAATGTTTCATGAGAAAACACAGTTGGCATGCTGCTGAGTAGCTATTTCATTAGCAAGCATTTTAGGAAAATAGGTAGGTGCAGACTGGGAAGTGAAACTCTGATTGTTACCTACAAAGAATGTAGAACCATAATTTATGAGGGTTGTATACTGGACACATGAGGTTGAGCGGGTGCCAGCAACAAGCATGAACTCATCAGGACTCTGGGCTTATGCCAGTATGCGCAAAAGCCGGTATAGGTACATCATTATTGTTGTTGTTGCTTGAACTCATCTAGCGTGCTAACTCGTGGTGTGCCACCCTTGCTTTTGCTAATGAACCTGGTGAACTGATTTCTTTAAATACTTGATGTGTCTTAGTGAGGGTGAGGTTTAATTTACTAAAACTGTAGCATTTTTAATGAACTGCAGAGCATTAGCCATGGGATTTTTATTTAGTTATTGAAATGCTTGCATGTTGCAGAGGTTGTATATATGTTGCTGTCGTGTGCTATTTAAGTCACTGGTGGTACTCTATGAAGAAGTCTCATTGGTTGCCCTATTTTCTTGACTTGTTAGTTGTATCTAAAAGCAGATGTGGATAGCTTTCATTTACTGGGTTTACAGAAGACTTACAACTTGCAAATTTCTGGGAAGAGTAAACAGCATTTACACTATTTTGTGACCCACAATCAGATTTCCATGAAATTAACATTTTCTGAAACCAAAGCTTTTCTGACCACATATTTAAGTCATTGTGTAGTTCAAGAGCATTTAAAAGATGATATATGGAAAACAAACCCTAATGAAGTGTAGTGAGCCAGCAAAAAGCAGACAGGATCATGCACAGTATTACCAGTCTTGCAGAAGGACTGAAAGAATCTTTTATACTGGTTACAGATTTTACTGTTAAACTTCAGTAATGGGTTACTGTAAAAAGTCTAAACTGTGGGAACAGCTGCTGTTGACTTTCATACTTCAATCACATTGAACTAAAACTAGAAATGGTACTTCTCTTGTTTCAGTATTGAGATAGTAATAGATGTGGGTAACTTGTATTGATCTTGACTTTGAGAAAATCTTTTTATATACAATGCTATTTAGGTATTACCTCTAGCTCCTAAATCGATGCTCTGACACTAAGAATGGCATGAATTGTCATACATTGCTAACTTATCTGCACGTGAGTGTGCTGTTTACATCGGTTGCCAGGATAAATTCAGGTTAAATAAGTATGAACTGATAGGTCAGAACAACACTGGCACTTTGGCATTGTTTGTTGAAAGTGCAATTAACTTTTCATTTCCCAATAAAGTTTCAAGCTCCTTTGTGAGACAGAAAGAGCATGGATTCAAAGAAATTAAAAGAGAGAATGCATATGCATCTGTGGATAATGTCAGTGCCAATTTGCCAGCAGTGAGCCTGAAGGAAGGCAGCCTGCCTGCTCCACTGCTCACCCAGAAAGTTAAGAGGCCAGTCAATCAGCCAGTTACCCAGCAAGCTATCTACATACCCCAATGCTAAAAGGCAAAGCAGTTTGGTTTTGTTCTTTGCTGACAGTTCTCCTTTTGCATGTCAGCTATTTTATGCATTTTCTCCTTATTAAATTCGGGATTGTATAAGCTTTATTTTCAGTCTTATTTGATTGCCTTTTTCTAATAATGTATTTATTTCATTTTATTATATTGCTGAAAACAAGGAATTTGAAGGTGTTATTACTATTAAGTGTACTCATTTAGTTTTATCTTTCCTAACTTTATAGAAGACTTTATAAAATTAAGTTGAATGTGACTGTCTTGCTGCTATTTTTTGTTTTGTTTTGTTCTGACCACATCACAGAAAAGACTTAAGGGAACAATGCAAGCAGGGACTGATAGAAACAGAATATAAGGCACTGTTGCAGGTCTTTATCCTCTGGCCACTCTTGCTTTCTCCTCCTCTTCTCAGAGGTGGAGGCAATGGAAGTGATTAAAACTTGTCATACCTTGCACAGGAAGATTACAGTTCTGGTAAAGAAAATACCCCTATACATTCATACACCACCCTTTGATGATTTGGGCTACCAGTTTCCAGGTTCTTTTGCCAGTTATTTACAGGTAAACCTTACCAGAATATTTTTTAAAACGTAATTAGTGATTGTCATCACAAAATTGATTGACTGTTACCAGAGCCAAAGAAGTATCATTTATTTTTCCCTAAACAAACCTGTCTGAAGGGACTGCAGGCCAGTTTATTCTTTATATAATACAATTTTCATCAGCAACAGTACATCAGAAATAATTTGTTCGGCATGATTTTTGCTTAGAATAAGCTCAACGTTTCAAAAGTTCAGTTTCTATGCATTTCCCATACTTCTGGATTGCTTCATCAGTTTTTTTAGATAATTTGAACTATTATAAATTTGAGTACACATTCTTGGTTTGCTTGGTTGAAAGTTGAATACAGGTTGTAAATCTACTTTTTGAGGAAAAAGATCTAATTTATTGCACCATGGAATTTCTTTAAAATATATTTTATGCGCTACCATTATGGTTGTTTGATAGAATTCTATATTGTGATTTCCTGGAATGGACTAGATATTGTCATTAAGATAGTGTTGCCATCCTTCAGACAAATGTAACATTATATAGATTACTTATACGAAACTTCCCTTTAAAAAATTTCTAAAATGTGGACTTGTTTTTCCAATGAAACCTTAGAAGATTAAAACTTTAATTCTGAGAGTTTTTTCTCTTTCCATAAACAAAGTCTTTTCTGAAAGCTTAGTACAGATTTGTTCTAATTCCATGTTTTCAATCTCTAGTGTGAATAATTTCATCAGATATTTGGTTGTTGTTGGGTTCATTTTAGGTTAAGCCAGGGGTTAACTTCTTACAGAGATTCATTAAAAAGCAGCTGGGCTCTTTCTGAGCGCAAATGGAGAAGTTCTTTGGCCAAGATTTAAAGAAATTGTGCAAAATAGAGATTTTTTTTTTCCACTACCCTCTCCTCCCTCAACACTTATGTTAACATTTGAAATACTCAGACTTGAAATCTGGCAGAGATTTGTCCCTCTGTTTCAGATGTGGTCACACACAGTTCAGTAATCTGTTTCTGTTTGGCTGTGATGCAAGATTTTAAAGAATATACATCACATTTATGCAAAGATTATATTAAACAATGCAATCAATGATCTCACAACATTCACTTGGTACATTATATGTGTTTGTATCATATGTAAACAGTGTGGAAAGTCCCAGTAAAAGTCATTCTCACAAGAGCGTGCCTGGATTTGTGTACATGAAGAAAATAGGAGAAAGGAGTTCAAAGATATGTATGGGGCTTGGGAGTATAATGAACCTAGTCTAAGGGAATGAAATGCATGGATGGAAAATTTGTAGCCTCCTTAATCGGGGACTGGATTATGAGAATTCCGATAACTAAGTCATTGTACTTGATGAGTTACAGTATCAGTGGCTTACTTAGTGTGCCTGTAAAATGTCTAAAAGTTATACAATGAACTAAACATAAAACAAAAAACCCTCAAAATTCTCACCTGAAATGCTAATATCATAGTGTCACTTAAAAAAGAAATATAATTTTTTTGCAAAGGTATAAAAAATATGAGCTAACAATCAGGCCAAAAATTATTATTTAAAAAAATTATAAAAATAAAGAAAATAAAGGGAGAAAAGTAAAAGAAAGGCATATGTCAGATTTTGGTCTTGCAGAATGACAGAGCTTTGGTTTCAGAGTTCTGAATGAGCTATTAGAGTTTAGCAATACAACCATCAATTGCTAAACTAATTATTTTGCTACAAGCAAGTCCGATTGGGTGACTTTAGCAGAATATAAGAATACTAAACATAAGATGATAGAAAAATTTGACAATTGAACTCTGATTATCTACTTTTTTGTGTTGATTTTACTTCTTAAAAGATTGTTAAGAAATGATGTTTTAAGGGTCACCATGGCTGTAGGCAACAGAATGCCGTCATTAGGAATCAAGATATTTTCCTTATGGTGATGTATCAAATACCTGATACTAAAAGGTATTAAATATCTTCTTTTAATTTTCTCAGAAATCCAGATGTCATAATGGGAACTGCTCTTACTGTTTATAGTATCCTTCAGTATAGTTGTCAACTTGATTATCTTTGCCCGTGTTAAATGTGGGCATAAGCATATGAATAAGTTTTGTATAATCCTATGGAATACTTAGCAGCAGAATAGAATATATGCAAAGTAAGCTTGTACTGAGCCAAAGTTTGAGGTGTTCATTGAACAAACTTAAATTGTTGAAATTTACATTTTGCCTGTCTTCCATGTTGCTGCTGTGAGTGAGTTGTTTGCTTTTGAGACTGACATTGTTACATATGGTCTAATCTGTTAATGTAGCTGTAAGATACTGTGAGCATGAAAATTTGTAGGCAGATTAGCAGTACCCATTATTAATCTCTAACTAAGCCTCATATGTAAAGATTTGGTCATTCTCTAAAAAAATATCCTGTCTTCCTGAGGCCAATAGTGAGATAATTATCTGGGGATATAAAGAGGACTTTCTTGCCAAATAATTCTGGGGAATAAAAGTCAAACAGAGAACACTGAATATTTTACTAATATATAGGCACTAGCATTGGATTTATTACAAGAAGCTTGACACAGGAATTAGTGTATAGGAAGGCTACTTATTTTATCAGAGGTTTAGATGTCCTGGATAGAGTGCAGAGGAATACCTTTTGAGCTTCTCAGCTGCACTAAAGTGTCACAGCACTGAGACAAGCAGCACATTAACCAGTATGAGGTAACAATGTGTGCTCAACTGAAGTGTAGGTGATCTTTGTCGATGGTGATATTAACACTTAAAGCACTCTGACTAAGGCCTCTGCTTTTAAAAAGATTAGTGGAAAGGTTAAAAAAAGAAGATAAGAATAGAAGCAGGAGAAATGGATTATGAGAATAAAAGTTAAGTATGAGAATAAAAATCAAAATGGAGAAGGCAGGGTTGGAAAATATATGTTGGTACTGCAGTGCACATGGCTTGGGAAGATGCAAATAAAGGGTACCTGTGACTAAATGCTAGGTTGTTGATGCTGAGAATGGAGAGTACCAAAAGGAAAAAGGAGGAAAACTCACTGTTCTGAATCTGCTGAAACCACAGGCATGTGGTGTTATCCAAGCAAGGCTGGCTAGGCCTGGCCTGGGACACTGACGGAGACCTGTATTTAGATGTACTGTTTGTTTCTCTTGTCCCTACAATGAGAGACAGATACTGCAGAGGGAGTCACACACTCCTCGTGCCAAGGAGGAGATGGAGGCGGGAGTAATTCACATTGCTTAAAAATTATTTGCTTTAGATATGCATTGAGGGACATCGTAGGGGAAAACTGGCAGTAAGTCTGTTATATTGGAAAAAATTATTTAGGAGTGTCTTGGGGGCAAAAATATCGAGCTAAAACCTGTAATCCCTCTGCAGGGCAATCATTACACAATTTGCTGCTTCACTGCAAAACATTCCTTTTCCACAACTATGCCAGAGGTCTAATACATGTAACTCAGTCCTCCCTCAGTCTGGTATGAGCTTGAGTAGTTTGCTGAGGGTTTGCTGATGACTGGCTGTCTTTTGTCTAAAGTCTGTGCTTTTTGCCAGGCAAAGAGAAAAATAAAGGAACCCCTGGAAAGTCCAGTGGGTCTTTTTGACTATGAAAGAAAATTATAAGGAAAAGAGCAGCAGAAAGCCCTTCACATTTCCAGAGAAATAGGATGGGAGACAGCAACATTACCTGACTTCTGAGACATATCCTCATTATGCCTGCTCTTGCAGAGATACTTCTACCTTTGAAAAACAACAATCTGTAGCAGATTGGGAGTATAACCTGCAACAGAAAACCTGATAATAAAGAAAGTAATCAGTGCATTCTTAACCAGTGAGTAGGTCCTGCTGAAGTGGTAATTATTCTGGGCTGACCTGTAGAAATCCAGAGCTGAGTCTTCTGTGTTCAAGCCTTTAACTTAATGTAGGGAGGGCTCTTCTTTTCCTTTCCTAATATTTTTCTTTTTTTTTTTCCTTAGTGTCCTCTGCACTAAGGAGCCATTCAAGGTGCTCCTTATCAACAGATCGCTAATTGTAAAGAAGGTTTATGGCTAAGGGACATGATTTCATCCTTTGCTGGGGCAAGAAAATGTGGAAATTCAGAAGTAGATAAAGGCCAGTGGTTGTGAATATGAATTACAACAGAAATACTGATCTGGTTTTCATCTATTCGGATCTTTCATAGGATGGCAGGTTCTTGCAGCAACTGTGCTTTGGTGTTTAAGAAAAGAGGTTTCTATCTACCTTGAAAAGGAAGTCAGTTAAAAAACCCCTGAAGTATCTTCTCTCTTTTCTTTTTCTTTTTCTTTTTTTTTCTTTTTTACCTTTTTAAGAGTTCTGGCTATTGAACTGTAACATTGCCCACATGTGCATTAAAACTATAAAGTTCTTATGAATCTTTAATGAGGAAATGTTCTTGTTCGTACAGAATAGATGGTTTTAGCAGAGGCACCTCAGTCACTTTTAATTTTGTTCTCTCACCATCCCCCAAATACCTCAAGGGCTCCGTTCTGCATTCCTTACGCATTTTGCTTGCTCCAGAAAGACTAACATTCATATTAATTGAAAGACATCAACCCATTCCTCCCCCCAAAAACCCACATAACAAAACCAAAACTCCATTTAAAATTAATTTTGATCTCAGAAAAGCATATAAGGATGGTTTCTTTCTTGATTATTCGTAGAGTTTTTTAATATGGAGGAACAGGATTGTTGTAACTGCAAAGAGGGAAACCTTTTGAAAGTGCTCAGGTGCTGTGTTGTGGTCAAGCTGGTTAGTACTGTAAAGATGTTTCATTATAGTTGCTACCATAATTACAGAGATTGGGGAAGGTGTAGCTGGTCTCAGAGCAGGCAAAAGCAGCTAGTCTGGTTGCATCCTTGGAAGTCAGTGAAATGGCAGATGAGGATCCTACCTGTTGACTCCATCTGGGACCCCATGCAGCAGGCACCTTATTTTGATGCAGTATTGTAAATAATAAAGGTCAATGTCATTAAAAATAGCGTATGAATAAAAAGTTGGTCTTGCAGGAGGATATCAAAACCTACTAAATGTGGCTTAGTTGTGAGTTTAGTGTAATATTGATGAAGGTTATCCTTCTTGTTTTCAGAAGTATGTGGTGACTGTGATCGATGATGATAGCACTGTGTAAACTCCCATCTCTTATTAATTTACTTTCTCAGGAAGGTTGTCCTTGCTTCTTTGTCTACATTTTGAAAAGTTATTCACCTTAAAACATGCTTCTGTTTTTAAGAAAAGAAACCAAATCGAGAAATTAATGTTTTGAAGTGGAACGAGAAATCTGTTTTAGTTTGTGGGGTTTCCCAGTAATAAACATAATAGTGTTTGTGAAGATGGATATATAATACAGTGGAAGGTAAAAAAACTCCAACACTTACACTGTCTTTTACTACCAGAGAGGGCAAGAAATAGTTGTTTCACAAATAAGTTGGTTGTCAGAGTATCACCATGAAGTATCCCCAGTGTCTCAAAATGAGCCCTGACAATGGAATTGCTCCTCTATCATTTTTTTTGAAATCAGATTCTGAAATCTGTTTGAGGGCAGCTGAATAGTTTCAAACTTCATGTTTCAGAAGTAAATACAGCATTAGGAGCAGTACAGCATTAGAACACGCTGGGTTTACAGTTCTCCCACTTCTGGTACAGCAGATATCTATTAAATTATATTGGGGGAAACAGGCTAGTTTTGTTATTGTGACTATGGCCTGAGGAGATCTGCAGATACCCGCCTCAGCAGTCAGGTCACCAGGGGTGGGTTGCTTGTGCCTGTGGACAGTAAGCTGGGGACCTTTGCTTTAAAAGGGTGGGCATTAGCAAAGTAACAACCTTTGTTACTTTATATATATATGTGTATGCTTCTGCTGATGTATTTACATCCTTTTTGGTATCCTGCAAATGCATCATTGGCTAACAGTTAGAATCCAGGACACAGGGAGGCTCGAGGAGGGACAGGGGATTGTATGTCTTTGCAGAATTAAGATTAGGTGCCATCCAAAAATTGCTTGGAGGAGGTTACCCTCAGTTTCTACTGATCTGCCAGGGACTATTTCAGTTCTTGCAGCAATCTGAAAGCCAGGATATGCAAAGACAAAAAACTTTATTTGTCTCCAAAGTGCCATTTAACTGCATCTTTGGACTGTCTTTTTATGAGGTCTTCTCATATACGGTACCACAGTGTGGAGAAATGAAAGAATTTAATTTGCTAATAAGTTTATTTTGATGAAATTTATGTAAAACTAGAACTGATAAGGCTTGGATTGACTATGGCTTAAAGAAATCAGTACTTTACATGAAGTTCTAGGATTTAAGCTTTATCTGTAGAAAGAGGATAAACTGGACCTCAGCATGTCACAATACTGACCATGGATAAACAGCATGACACCACAAAGTAATGTATCATGCCAGCTGGAACTGCTGGCAAATAACTTAATTCAGTCATCCAATTGTAACTGAGGCTAATTGTGGCAAAAGCACCGGGACATGCAGCTGCTGCTGCCTGTAGAAATTTGTCATATGTCAGTAGGGTGCCTTTTAAATAATTTTGAAATGCCAGAGAGTTTGGTGTGTCATAAACCCTCTCATCTGTGTGTTGTGCCAGTTTGTATGCGGTGTTTTGCGAGACACTGAAATATAATCCAGAATTCAGGAAAGACTTAGTATTATGAGTAGTCCAACACAAAAGTCTGAGAAAGCTCCTTTTTTACAAAGTTTCTGCATTTTCTTTTGCCGCCAGAATATAAAGTCCATACTATGTAATAAAAGTAGCTTCACTTACAGGTTTAAGGGGGTTTGAGGGAAATACATACTTTTGTTACTATGCTAGACAGAAGGTTTTTGCACAGACAGTGTCCTGTTTTTCTCCCATCATCAAATGTTTGATGTGAGAGCTGACTGCAATAAGAATGTAAAGCTTGTGAAACCCTTCATTATAGCCCATTAAGGTTGTAATTATAAATATTTTCAGCTTAGTGGGTGGCTTTATATCCGATTTGGGCTTTTTGTTAGTTATGAGCCACACAGCTATGTTGATATTAATTGGCATGCTATTGAACACTTTTGTCATTGCCTTTGCAAAAAGGAATTTGAACAGTTAAATGCTCTAAATAGCTTCTCATCTCTATATATGTTCATATTAAAATGCAATTTTATAAGGCGGAAATTTAAAATAACACTGTCTTAAAAACTAATTAGCTTTGGGTTTGTTTTTTTTTAAGTGTAGTGGTGGTGCTCTGATTTCAAGGCAACAAAATCAGGAATTTGCGAACAAAAATGCACCACTGTAACAGGAAGTTACATGTTGTCCCATTCAAGCAGCTGTTTGACTGTTCAAAACATTGCAAGCAAATATGCTTTTAGAAGTTAATTGTGTAAGTTTTGATTATATGAACACTAAGAACACCTGGCTATGGCTTTCAGTTATGCATCTTTTAAAATAATACACAAATACTATTTATAGAATGCCTTATGTAAGTGATTGATAATATTATATATAGAATGCAATATGTTAATATTATCTAGCAATCTCTGTAAATACCTGTGAGACTGTGGTTTTATAGATAAAAATACACCCATTTCCCTTCTGCCTACCATTTCCCTTTCCCTGGTTTCCTGACAGAAGCAAGGTTTCCATTGACAAAAACTGCTGTTCACTATTAAACTTGCAAATACAATTCCCAGAAATACACTCAAAATGTTGTGATTGCTGGACTAATTTCCTTTTTTTTTTTTCTGTTGAGCATTTTCTCACAAGGAAATTCACCAATCATAATGCAGTAAAACTCCCTGTATATTCACTCATAGGTTAATTTATAGCAGACATCAGGGGGATGTACACTTAAAAGCAAAACCAACCTCCTGCAAAATATTCTGAATGACCGAAGCAGCTGTGTACCACTGAGGCAAGAATGCATTGTTCAAGTGAGGAATTTTAAATTAGTCCTAGCTAGCTATATATACGGACTCACAAAAGAATGTGGTTGGGGAAGTACATGGGAACAGAGGGTGTGGAGAAGTGTGTGAGTACCACCTTTGTGCTCCAAGCCACCCTCTTTTATCCCTCCCTGCACTCACCTTTGTATTGAAGTCCCAGGGGAGGAAAAGTCAAAGGTTTTGCAGTTTGAAAATGAGTAAAATCTGCTGCTATTACTTCACATATTTTTGAAGTTACCACTTTGGATAGATTTTGCTCTGCATGATCTTTTGCCCAGTATTCTGTTGTATTACTGGCAAAATTGAATTTGGAAGTAATGGAAAAGAATCTGTCCTAAATTAGGAAAGAGAAAGAAAGGAAAGTGTCTAGGCAGAACCTCAGGCTTGAACAAGTGTGTGCGTTTTCCTGTAGTTGATAACAGAGTGATGAATGTAGTACAGATTCAGTTTTAGTTAAAGCTGATGAAATATTGTTCCACTCAAGCCATACTCAGACCACAGGAAAGCATTAAGCAGTGTATATCATCTGTTCTTTTGCTGATTATGTTTTGGTTGTAGCCAATTTCCCTAGCATCATGTATTCCAAATCAGATATATAGTTGCCATGTTAACAATCTAAAATTTGCCTGTACTTTTTATCTACTAGACCTTTAAAGAAAACTGGACTTGCAACATTAATAAGAGTTGCTGTAATGCTAGCTTTATTCTAACTATTTTCTTTTATATTGCTGCTAAACATAGGTACTCCTTAATAATTCCCTCGGGGAGTGTTCTGTGGATGTGCTGAAGAACATTGTGGTATTCACATTACTTTTCATTGGTATTAATGATGTCAAAGAATACTTCCCACAAATAATTGGAAAGTTTATTGAGATGGTCTTGATTATGTAAACTAATATACAATTAATAGTATTTTCTATGGGAAAACAGATAGAATTTTATGCTCATTTCCTCAGTTTATGAAATCTGTCATGTTACCTTGCAACTAGAAGGGGTAACCCCCAACCTTCTGTTCCTTAAAGAAAGAATTCTTTTTCTATGTTGATTGAAATATTTTACTTCCATCCCTTGAGGAAGCTGTCTCTAAGAGGAAAAAAGAAAGTCATTTTAGGGAAAATGATTAGTGTTTTTAAAAAACTTACATAGAAAAAAAAAGGCACGAAGTATTGCTTTAAGGTAGGTTCTCCACTACTGTAATGGAACAGTGTAACAATCACCCTGTTCACTAGACCGGCCTCTTATGTATACAGAAAATTGTTGCTTTTAACATAAAAGATACTCTGTTTCCTGGGTTTTCAGAAAGTACTACTTGTACTACTTCAAATGCATACTATGAATGTTAAGTAAATGAGAAAATACTTGTTCCTGTCTTGAAGCCACTCCTATTTTAGCTAGTTTCATGAGATCTTTGTCAGTTGATCTCCTTTTTCCTTCTTTGGGACTCCTGTAGAATATTTTGTTGATGTCTGTGAATGCTCCTCCTTTAAATATGGACATCTTTTGTTTATCCATGAGTAGAGAATCTGAGTTGCAGATTCTTTCTGCAGTACATAGCGGTTTCATCAGAGCAGTGTACCTATGTATGACTTTGACAGCTGTGAATTCAGGAGCATCACAGTTTTGTGTGCCACAAAACTGGAGTTTAAAATCTGTGCTTGACTTGAGAGAACTCAGAAATGTGATTCAGAGATAATAAATTTTTAGGTGAGTGACAATGAAGTGACTATGCATAGGGATGAGTGCAGTACTGCACATGAGCTCCTCTGAAAACCACTGTCCTGGGAAGGACATTGCAGGGACAATCCAATCCGACTTGATGGAATTGGATTTCTTTGTATGAACTACGCATTTTCTCATTTATTAACCAGCATTTCCTATCATGTAGACTGTGCTGTCCCCTTTGCCCTGGAGTAGGGACTGTATTGAATTCAATGAGCCATGGGGGGCAGATGAATGTTTACAGAAAAGGGGAATCTATTGAAGCTCATCCTTACTTAGAGCTGATTTTGCTTCATAGCAAACCTTTTTGTGCTAATGAATGTTTGCCCAGGAAATCTCACAGTGATATTTACTTTTAAAATATTTCACTTTTTTTGCCTCTATTTCATATGGAATTTCATATGGTGTGGAATGGAATTTCTCGTGTTTTCCAAAAATTTGTGAACAATTATGCAGATTTTACAGCCTATGAACTGACATGGTTTAGGATTGGAAGTGTAAAAGATACAGAAATATCTGGTATTGAAGTATTTCATCTGATGAAGGCAGGGGCATAGTTAGTCTTGAATACTCATGATGGTTTCACTGTATTTTTTTCTCAGTTGACCCAAATGGGAGAAAAGCAAGTAGGTTCCTAGTTAAGGTACAGGGTTGTTTTCTCTGTGGTGTTTACCACACATAGTAGTAAAGTGGTGGAGATACATATTTAAGTATTCCCTTAAAAACCTTGTGTTGGAACATGCTCTTGAGAACAGTTAACAAGACTTCTTTTGAAAAAAGTAATTGCATTTATATAAAATTAGTTGTTTATAACTCTAAAAATGTAGCAGGGGAAGATAATGCAATGGTCAGATTATATGGTCTACTTCATGGTTGTTACTGCTTTTACAAGTTAAAACAATGTCAATATAAAAACCTAAAAAGTGATTTGTGGCTTTTCCCCCCAATGTGTGTCAGTATTTTGTTTTTTCAGGTTGATAGGTAGCATATTTTCACTGTATTTAGTATAGTTTTGTCCATTGTTATGTCAAATACCATTGCCACTGCTGTCATAACTGGGGGTTGGACAGCTGTATGGGAAATTTCAGAAGTGACCAAAGCCTCAGTGGGAAAGATTCACTATTATGGCAACATTTTATGGCTCTGTATTTTTTTTCTGCTAAACCTCAGATGAAAACACAGAACCTTGAACTAGATGGACACGTGCTTTGTTTTTGGTCTTGTGTATGTGCAGTAAATCCAGTGGGCTGGGTTTTGGGACATAGACTGATCCCTGTTGAAGCCAAACACTGCTGGGTGAAGTATGTCCCTGAAGTGTCAGCTCTGAGTCGCACTATCAGGTATTGGAAAATTTGGGACAAACTCATAGTCAGAATAGTGACACTGTCAGGCTAAAATAATTGGTGTGTTTCTTTTTTGTCTTCTGTTTTTCTCTTGTCTAATTTTTCTGAAATTATTAACTATTTATATGCCCTCTATTCCCTGAGAAGCTAGGGAGAAAAAAAATTTGTAGTAGTTGACCTTAAGTAGAGTACTCAGTGTGACAGTAGACCTCATCTGTGTGCATTGAGTCTAGCTGTCATTGAGCCTAAAACAGTTATAAATTTATTCTGGATCTAAACTGTATTTACAATAGCTGAAAGAGATTGAAGCATTTTAGTTTTTTGCGACTGACTAGCACTCATCTTACTGAGGTGTTGTAGATACCAGATTTTCCATTGTGTCAGGAAATTTTGTATATATGTGTTGTTAAAGTAAAGAAGAAAAACTGTGTGGGAAATAATTCTTGATAGTATGTAATATGGAATATATTACAAAAGTGCTATTAGACTGATTTGTGGTTCCAGATTCAATTTTGTATCCCATTTCTTGGAAGTGACAGATATAAATTAATTGTGCTCTGTGGTAATATAGAACATTTCAGGCTTTTGAATTTTCATCTTTTGACTGTGGTTCAGATTTCTTGCATCTTACTGGTTTAACTCATTTAAAGTTGACAACCTGATGCTACCTGGCTATGCTTATTTATGTTCTTCTCCTAAAGCATTTTCTACTCTTCCTTTGCTTCCAGCTCACTCCTCTTTTGGGAAATTTGTATTTAACTCCTTTCACTTTTCATAATGTTTTATGCCTGCAGATTTTCAGACAAACTAAAGGGTAACTGCTAGTTTCCCTATATGGACTCAGCCTTCCAAATGAGATTATGTTTTCTGCATCTTCACTTTAATAACCTCCAGCACTTTGTTTTTCAGATAATAGGAAGAACTACACAGGCCAGCACTTCCTTTTTAAAAACTTGACTAAATATTAGTTTTTTTACCACCATAGATTTTCATCTGTACCATGTATTTTGGACTTATGATTTGAAATTTTTCTTTAATTTTTCTGAACTAAAAAATTAGTTGTATTTTTTTCTGTAAATACAGCAGAGAAATAAAAGGTCAAGATGAGGGGCAGTTTGGCTTTCTGCACTGACTGCCACAGATACCTTGGCTTTGTCTAAGTTATGTTCAGCTACAGCTGAACAGCACTTAATGGAAAATCCTTCACCAGTGTTTTATTTTGATTAATAGTTATAGTTCAATTCTAGATGGCTCAGTTAATGCTGTTCATGGTGGCTGTTCAGAGAGCTAATGAAATGTTAACTTTCTACTGTCTAAAATGATAGAGACTTTTTAATGAGAAAGTAGCATGCAAAAATGAGTCCATTACATAAATATACATTAATATAGAAAATTTATAAGTTCACATACATACATAAGCTGAGAAATACTTGGAGTTAGAAAATAGCAGTAACATTTGTGAATATCTGTGAAGAAGGCAATAGATTCGTCACAGTATGTGACAACAGAAGACATTGCATTAGATGTGCCATATATCCACTCTTTATTGCCTATTGAGTTTTGTAGTGATTTAAATGTATTTATAAAAATTATTCCACATAAGTACTTTGTATATTAGTAATTATTTATAAATTCTAGTAATAAACTAATATTTTTATACATGTGATTGGATTATCTTAAAAAAAGAATGAAAGAAAAGCTGAGTAAACTGTTTTGCCTGTGACTAAAAGTAAGGCCTAAAGGTAGCAATTAATTTGGAACTCAGCTAATGTGATTAAGGCATGAAAATACTTTCTCTCAAATTATCTTTTCAACTAAGTAATAGGCATGGCCTGATTAAACAGGAAGAAGTAAGAACATCTGTACAAATTTCAGAGGTCTGCAGGGTGTAACTCTTTCTATTATGTGAGCTTATAAAAATGCCTGAAACCACAATATTTTAAATGCTATTGGTACTTTTTAGTAGTTTTGCTGTGAAAACACCCAGTAACTATTCAATAGATGTATGTCGAGCTTGCTGTGTAAATTTTCAGTTTTACATTGTAGAATAGCCTGGTTGGTTCTTTCAAATCAACTAAAATTGAGAAGATGTGCATATGTATAGTCTTCTATTTGTTTGATAGCATAGGCTTTGGTTTTGGACAGTTCATTCTTGAAAATGATGTGGAGCACTCAGATGTACTGTGCTGTTGTGGAGCATTCAAGAAAAGTCCAAACCTTAAATTTTGCTTCCTTGGGCAGAGCCACTCAAGGGACCAGCTGGGTACATCACCTTGTGGTTCTGATATGATTCTAAACTGTAGCTTGCTAAGGTGTCAGGTACAGTATGAATACTGCTTATAGGTGCATGCCTTCACACTGCTGAGCTAATAGAGATGAGACATTGTCAGTGAAAACATTTCAATTTAGGAGTTTCTTGTCAATCAGTATTTTGCCTTTAGTCTCTCTTAACTAGCTGAAGCTCAAAATCTGTTTTGATGTTACTGGTGTGTTTGACCTGAACAGTTCTACTACTTTCCCTATATACACAAAACTTAGAGATGTATCAGTGTATATCTGGTTAATGCTTATGGTGGTGAGGTCAAAGTGAGTGGTGCACAAAAAAGTCATATACCTCTGTGTGACAGGATAAAAGTATTTTGGTCTCTGGTTGAGTAAAACTATAGAACAGTTCTTTAGAGGGCAGCATTGGTGCAGAACACAGAGACTGCCACATAAAGAGATTATTGATTAAAGTCGAAATCTGTTAAGCCCCCTTTCCCTTTCTCTTGTGGCTGGCTGGCAAGAAATGATGTGCCACTAGATTTATTTTAATAGGATCAATTTTATTGATGTGAAATTGAATTCAGTTAATGATGATGGTCTCTCACTCTTAGCTGAAAGCCCATAATTGGCTATGAAAGACAGCAGTATAACATTTAATTTATTTTTCCTGCTCTTGTATTGTGATAATGTATAATTGATCATATTCTCTATGTATTTGTATATAATTAGGTTATTATTCAGTCTTTTAAAAATAATTGTAAATACTTGGAAAATAAAAGGTCATGTTGTCCCTTCATAACCATTTAATTAGTTGGCCTCTAGCAGTTTATTCCCTAGCTGCTGCTGCTGCATGACTGAGGCACTGAAGCCTGTTCCTTCCAATAAAACATCTGAATTAAACAAAGATCATTTTCTGCCCTTTAATAGCTGTGATGAACCTAGTAGCTTCTGTTTCTAGGTCACAGTGATAACTGTTACAGGGCTGGTCTTCAGATACTTCCTATTACAGATTTTTAGAACAGACAAACAAGACTCTGTACAAAAATAATGAACATTAGTTTAGGAAGAAAGAGTAAAGTACCGTGGAAGAGAAATCATGAAGGTATAGTTGCTGTGCTTGGGTCTCTGGTTGCTTATGTTTCCTCATAATGTGTTGTATTAGGTAAGGGTAAGTTCTCCAAAACTATTTGGTATGTACAGGCATCAAAATTAAAATGTTCATTCAAAGAATTTTCTATCCTACCAATGTACCTGTCTATTAGAAGTGAAATGCAAGAACTTTTTGATTTTGTGATATTTTTTGAACAGATTAATTTAACGGATTCTTGGCAGGAGGAAGAAAAAAGAAATAAATTGAAACCCTTGTTTTAAGAATGTTTATAGCTGGCTAATGTCAACTACATCATGCATTTACAACTCCTGTGTCTAAAAACTTGTATTTTCACCTATTATCTTACATAAATGTGTAACTTAGCTGAGAATACCATTAAATAGTTGCAATAGTGTCTTGACCTGATGGGTAAGGCAAATTACCTCCTTGCTGAGCTGTTAGGTTAGTTCACCACTTTGCATCTTAAGAAAGTATTTGCAAGTCTAAATAAATAAATTTTAATTTATTTTCCAATTTTATAGTTATGCTTAGATTCAATAGCAGCTCTAATGATATATAGATATATCTTTTCATGATGCTTCCATATTCATGTTGTTTATGGTTTGGAGATATCTGGCAACTTTTTGCTTGTATTTCCCATTTTGTCTTAACCAGTAGAATAGAGCCATTTTAATGCTAGCTTCAACTTTCTGCAATGAAATCTTTTCAGATTACTAAAAAATTAAAATTTACAAATTACAAATTCTGACAACTTTCTCTGAAGACTTAAAATGAAAGCCTGGAAAAGAGAAGGTTTCAGAGAGTTCTTAGAGCATCTTCCAGTACCTAAAGGGGCCTGCAAGAAAGCTGGAGAGGGACTTTTCACAGGGGCATGTAGTGATAGGACAAGAAGAGATGGCTTTAAACTGAAAGGGAGTAGATTGTATGTAAGTAGAAAATTCCTTATTGTATGGGTGATGAGGCACTGAAACAGGTTTCCTGGAGAAGCTGTGGATGCCTCATCCTTGGGAGAGTTTAAGGCTGGATTGGATTGGGTTTTGAGGAACCTGAGCTAGCGATGGATGTCCCTGCCCATGGCAGAGGGGTTGGAACTGGAACCAGATGATCTTTAACGTCCTTTCTAACCCGAACTGTTCTGTGATCCTGTTATTCTATGAAATACAGATCTGGACTAAAGAAATACGAGCTGTTTAGCCAATTTTGGAAAAATTTGCTGTGAGATAAATGTCACATACTTTGCAAAAGAAAAAAGAAAGGGGCAGTTAAACATTGAACAGTTTTTTTCTGAGTTTTTTTCTGATGTTATAGATACTCTTTTGCATGACTGAGGCCATTATAACCATAAGACTTCAGTTTGTGCTTGTGTGCTAGTCAGGAAATGCTGTTGAATACATCACAAATATAGGTATGGCTAATTAACTTTTTAATTTGAGGAAGAGTCACTTAATTCTGGGATGGAAAACTTCAATGTCAAGGATTAAGAAAGTCTGGAAGGAAGATACCAAATACCTGGCTGAGAAGGATATTCAGAAGGCTGATGACAATTGAGTTCTTACATATTGGAAATAGAATGAGAGAGTGTCACTGCCTCTCCTTTGGGAAAGTTGTGTATTAAAGGCCACAAATAGAGGAAGTACCTTTCCCATACGAAGGGAGGTTGGCATGATGAGTAGCATTATTTCTAAATAATCAAAGCATTTATACTCTGTGTGAGCAGACTTTTGAAGAATCTTGCACAGATTGTGAGTGCCAGCCAATTCTAATATTTCCTCACTTTTCACTATGATTGAAATCCAAAGGTCATTATCACCCAAATACCTGTAAATATAACATTCAGTGTTTGACTTCTAGTCTCAAAATACTGGGTCAAATTTATGTCACTGTTTTTCATAGCCCATGCCAGTAGGTTGCAAAAAATGCCTTCTTCAAAATGTGTACACTTTCTCTTATCTACTTGGAGAACCTGGGGCTCGAGAGCTGGAGAAGCTCCTTCTGCAGAATCATGCTTATGGGAGGTTGGAAATGGAAATTTTGGTGGGACAATGTTAATCCCACTTTTTGTGCTTGCTGTCATAGTTCGGAGCTCCCAGTAAGCCCGATAGAAGTCATAGCAACCTCCCATTGCATCAGCCAGCTCTGTTTCATTGAGTCAGCATGTTGTCTGTGCAATGCCTGTGTCAGGCCATGCCGCTGTCTCCTCTCAATGAATGGATGATGATGAAATACATGTGGTGTGTCCAACTCAAACTGGGAGAGTACATGAGGGAGGTGTCACTCTATTCCTCATAAGCATTGATTATGAGTTTCCACTGCTGACCACAGTTGGATACCGGACTCTTGTCTGGGTGGGCATTTAGTCTTGTCTTGTCTGGTAGTTCTTGTGCTTCTAATGTGTAGGAAGCCAAAGTGCTCACTGGAGACTTTGACTGCAGCCAGGCATTTAAAGCCTCAGCACTTGCCTTCGTCATTCAAACCCTCAGAATCTTGAAAAAGCAGCAGGACGCTTGCTAGCAAATCTAATAATATCTTTCAGATAACTGTGTCCAACAAGCCAAATGCTATAAATACACTGTAAATATGAGGTTCCAACTCCTCTGTCCTTTTCTTTTGGTTTTTCAAATGTCACTACTGCTCATGAAGAGAATGAAAATGAATGAAAACATAATGAAACAAATTGCAGTTCTAGAGGAACACACTCATCTGGGACTAGCAGGCTTGAATTTTGAAAATAGAAATACAAGCAAATTATCTCTAATGATAATTTATGTAAAAACAATAAAGTCGCTTTAGACATTTTCTGTGGGAGGTTGGATTTTTTTTTTTTTGTAAATTATTTAGGTTGAAGTGAGCAGTTCTCAAGTTTGGTTCAGTGTTTTAAATGCATTTGACAGTTTATGCCTGGCCCAGTTAGTAGAAAACTCATGCATCAATAATATGGGATTTTCATGCACTTGGAAGAATGCATTCTATGCTCTTCCAACATAAAGCAGCCTTTTTAGTATGTACAATATGTTCATTAAATACCTTTCCTTGTTTATACAAGTGCTCATGTCTCTATTATTCATTCAAGCAGAAACTAATACAAAATGTGGTTCATCTGCTGTTGCACACTAAAATAACTAAAGAAAAGGAAAAGACTTACTTAGAAGGAGGTAATTTTGCTCACTTAAGAGGAATTCTTCTGTGTGTTTTTTTTCCCCATAGTTGGAATGTCATCTAATTTCTGATGGGTATCAGGTGATATTAGAGTCCTACATTTGTTTTAGAAACAGTGGGAGGGGTGTTTTCTCTAATTCAAAGGTGAAGATTTTTGTATTAGTGCATTGGGAATGCTTTCAGTGGGAGAGGTCACTGGAACTGCAGGGCCTTGCTGGGGCCCACTGCTGTACATAAGGTAAGGCACTTGGAACTGTTCTCTGTTGAACCAGTCCAGTGCAGGTAGTGCTTATTTTATACTCGCAAAGAGGAACAATGTTGAGAATTTAAACTGACAAAGGCATTTGTCTGGGATCAGGAAAGTGCTAGATTCAAATGTTTGCTCCATATTGGGCAACGATGGCCCTGCCCTGTAACAAGACATCTGCTTGATGTGCTCTCAGCTGTTCTCCATCTCTCCTATTTCCTTAACAAAAACAGTAAGAAATGGATATTTTTAGTAGTGTTGAATGAGAAAATAATACCAAGCCTCCAGTTTTCATGAAATAAAAATGTTTTCTGGCTCTCCCTGTTATTACCATCTTTGTTATCATCACTGAGAAAACTTTCTCTAATATATTGTCCATCTAGATATGCTTTTTATTAAAGTAGTGACAACTGGTTTCATGCTCACAGAAACACTGGAATATAGTTTTGCAGATATTCCTTTAAGGTTGAAGAATGAGAACTTTGATCTTTCTGCACAGTTGTAGAAAGATGGCTGCGTTTTAGAGGAATACTTCATCCTGGTTTTAATGATGTACCATCTTGGCCTCTGTGTGCAGATTGTGTGCTGGAAAGATCTGAAAAGATCTGAGTGATTTGGAAATTGGATCTGACTTCTTGATACTGGGGAATGTGTTGTCATTCCCAGGGAGTTAATTTCTGAGGGCGTTGGACACCAAAGGATACAGGGAACATGTGAACTAGATACGTGTCCAACCTCTCACCAAAAGACTTCTGTGCTTGTTAAAGACTATTTGCTGCAAGTATAGGAGCCTTCTTGATGGAGTTTCTTGTGTTAACCCATGCTGTGGCAATTGCTATTGGCATTTAGAGAAACCATTAAAGTCTTGCAGTCTTTGAGCCATAATTCACTTTTTCTTCTTAGGGGTTATAATCAGGTAAATTGAGAAACTCCTTGTGTAAATGCAGCTTTAAAATAACACTTCACTTTGCCATTCCTTTATGTATATCTACTGTCAACAGTTTATTTTTTTTTTAATGAGAGTTTCTGAAAAGTTTGGAAGTTTCCTAAATCATGATACTTTAATGGAGACTACAGATGAAATATAATCCTCATCTATTCATAACTAGTCAAAAATAAACAATTTTTTCAAGCCATTAGAGCATACAGAGGAAAAGTTCATGAACCAATCATTTGGGGCTTTTGGCAGACCATACGGAACTTTTCTAACAGCTATTTATAAGGTCCTAATGTGTTTATTTTCACAATACATCTGACTTATTGCTGAATGTGTTGGGTTCATAGTAAAATAAACACTGAAGATTGCAAATATATCCTTTTGTGAAGTCTTCTGAAAGTCCAAGGCTTCATATAATAAATGTGATATTCTCTACATTGGCTGGAAAATGCGTGCTGACTCTGAGGAAAAAAAAAGAAAAGGAAAAAAAAAAGAACAACAGCTGAAACCCTAGCTTTAAATTACAAAATCAATTGTCATGGAGTTTGCATTATAGGTTTACAGATAAAAGAACTAAGAAGGAGTAAAAGAGGGAAGAGTTGTACCTCAGTGCTGTTGTTGAAAGGCTATGTGGAAAAATACTGTCTGTTCATAAATACACAAGCTTAACTTCATTTAGAATTTGTTTAAATTTACTTAGCTTAATTCTCTAAATTTGTAACAAAGTTACATATAGTTAGGCTGCTTTATACTGCTCTGAAAGTCATTTACATCATAACTTTTACTCATTTAATTAGAAGAATTTAAAACATCGTGCGGTAAATCAGAGAATTTGTGCAATTTCTCCTGTATTTTGCCTTTTGCCAGTGCTAGAGGTGAGCATCCTACTCCACTAAAGTTAGTGGCTCTGGTACCCATGTTCTTCAGTCCTATTTCAGTTCAGATATATAATAAAATCTTAAAATTTTCAGAAAAGTCAGTTAAAGAATAATCAACCATAAAAGAAACTTTTCTTTTTATTTGTCCTCAGAAGTCCTAACTGATATTATGTGAATATCCTCATAAGGCATGTAATTCCTAATTCTTTTAGTGAATCATACTAGGCTCTTGACCTCAGTGATACTTTTCAGTAATGAGACTGTAGGTTAATTACATATTGTGTTAGAGTACTTCCTTCTGTCAGCTTTAAATGTATTGCGTTTGCACTTCATTAGATATTCCCATGTTCTTGTAATATTAGAATGTATTGCTACTAAACCATCAAATAGTCTTTTGTGTTGGTTTCATTATTTTATTTGTTCATTGCTAAATGAACTGTATCTTTTCTTCTTGATGGCAAAGTCCCTTCAGACTTAAACCAAATGCTTTAGGTTCCACATAATGTTGCTTTATGTAAGTTTTATTGCACTTCTAGTATGTCCATTTGCAAGAGCGGGATATGAACTTGGCTATGACTCGGTGTAATGCTGAGCAAGACTGCTTTATATAACATAGCATTGTTTCAATATATCATTTATTTTCAAAAGAACTTGAATTGCAGCCATAGAATGTGCTTTATGTGCACGCTTTGTTCTCAGATAGAAGCCTGCAGGATCTCAAACAATTAAAAAGAAGTTGTCATTCCAGTTGCTGAAATGCTAGTGCTTTGGGGGATAGTTTGGGAACAGCTCCAAGGGACATGCCTGGGAGGGTGAACCTGGATAGCAGATTGTTTTTAAGAAAACATCCTTCTTCTGAGTGATTTTATGTAAAAGAAGAGAGATAATTGAAATCCATTAAAATTGCTTTGTATTTTTTGAAATGGTTTTTAAAGCTTGGAAAAAAAAATGGGCCAGCTGGACTAAGGATCTTAATACACTGTACAGTAGTTACCTGTTTTCTGTGTGACGTTGTGAACATTTATAAATGCCAGAAATGTTGGTCTGTGCCAGGTTTTGGGCGGTTGAGTTTTTGTTTTGATGGGGTTTTTTCAGCAATGGGACAGGCTTTTTCTGCTACTGGGAAAGCTGCAAATTTCTGATACTTCCATCAGTAATTACTGTCTTGTAGAGGTTTTACGAATATTTTGTCTTCCCAGTGAATTATTTAAGCTGTGTTTGATTAGCTCAAAAGAAAAAAGGTTATAACAATAAACATGGTCATCACATTCCCCATTTTTCTGAAAGTAATTAAGACTTTACTGGCAAGAGTTCACGCTGTGGTAGCCTATAAATCTTGTGCAGATCCTTAGCACTGGTGTCACGAATACATTAGCTGAGTCAGAGGAACAGATTTAGTTGGGAAAGAGCTTTTTAGTAGAATCAGTACCATGAAGAGTCTGCACCCAGGCAAATACTCCTCCTTTATAGAATTAGCTTAAAACCAACTCCAACATCAGAACAGTCTGGGCCAATTTCATTTATTTAAAACATGTTTTGTTTAAGTTTTGTTTCAGCTTCTACTTCGTGTTTCTGTTGTGTTTAAAATAGTTGTAAGACAAGAATTTCTTTGGCTTCATTCTGGTCTCTCAGAGGTCAGTGACAAAACTCCGATGAATTTTATTCTGATCTCATTAGGGCAGGGAACATAACATCTGGCTGATCCTGTAGATAATTGTATATGGGTGAGCTTATGACCTGTCATTCTATATATATCCAGAATGGGAAAAAATGTGTTTGCACAGCACTAAAGAGCTCCAGCCTTGACTGGGACCTTCTGGAGGCTTCTGTAAGATAAATGTAAAATATTTTCTTTGTTGTTGTTGCTGTTCCTGGAAACAAGTCATTGAGACAAAAATATACAAAAGTACAAGAATATTTCTAGTTCAAATTTTATTGATGCAACTCTGGATATCAGCTTCTCTATTTTTTTTAATATCAAATGGCCAGATTTATCAGCTTAGTGGAATGTAGCAGTACTTGGTCATGGCTAACCCTGTGATTTTAGTTACAATTACAAGAGTAGTAGAACCCCTGTCTGTTAGTAAATCCAGACTAACAACTTAATACAAATATTGACAAATTTTTTAAATTAATTACAATATTAGACCTTCTGAAAAGTTCCAACATTGGAGATACAATCAAATTACAGAAGTGACAAATTAGTCACAGATAGAAATGTGTTAATTCAAATATCCCAACATGAAACAATTCAAATCCTCTACTGAAATGTATTCACTGTTCAGTCGATACTGTCTCAGGATCTACTGGTATATGGAAATCACTTTTTGAATTATTTGATTCTCTGTTTTTCTCTGCACTTGTAGGTATCAGAGAATAATTTTATTTTATGCCAACTATATAGTGTTGCTTTGGATCAGTCACCTATACATTGCATAGATTCAGGGTTAGACTAACTGTATTTAGCTCTACTCTGTGGGAGAGGAGCCTTTATTCAAAACAAAACAAAAGAGAACTACCTCACTGCCAACTGTCAACATTTCCAACACTCACATTTTTTCATAGCAACATTCACCAACCCAGCACTTAAAAGCAATAAAATGAATAGTTAAATACATGATAAATTTTCTATTTCAGACATAATGACCAAGTGCGTTGTCATCATTAATTATGGAGAAATACATACTTGATTGCAACTAGAACTGCTAAATTTGGCTGATGATGATGGGTTTTGCTGGTTTTTTAACTTGTAGATTTTGACTTTATCTGCAAAAAGCTTTTGAAGCCTACATTAAAAAGATACCATTAGCACTTTCATTGTTGACTGTACATGTTTTGATGAATACATTTTAATTTCTTGAAAGCAGCATTGTAAGTTATCAGAAATACTGCAGGATACTGTCAAGATAATATGAAGCTTGCATTTGAGGCCATTTTTTTAGCACACATTATAAATATTCTTTTTTTAAAAAATTTTCAGAATATGTGAGGAGTGGTTTTTTGAGGCTTCCAGTTAGAGAAAGAGAAAAGCGTCTCATTTTGTTCAATACTGGGAACCTGCATATGCTTTTTAATTAGTATGCTGACAATTTCATATATTTCAGATATTTTTCACATTCTTTCATTCAATTCAAAACATATTTTAAAAGCAAGTGCAACAGTCTTAACTGCTGTTTTCTGTTTTTGTTATTGTGTTTCATTTCTCTTGAATTTAGAATGGTTGAAATAATGTATAGTGTTTATTTTATTACAGACACTATTTGGCAGCAATATGTTAGTCTCTTACCTTCTCTGCCTAATGCATGTATGCGCTCAAAACAGACAATGGAGTGATGAAATCCAGGCCCATCTGCTTGCTTGCCTATAGCTCTGTTCAAATTAAGAGACTGCTGAACAAATGTTACAGCAACATCGCTCTCTTTTTGGGACAGTCCTCTTGTTAATGAGTCTATGTCCAAACAATGCCAACATTTTAATTTTTTGTATGTTTTTAATTAGATTGCTTATCTAAAAGAATAATTACTTAAGCATTGCATTTGATTTTCACACAATTCTTTGCAACTGACATTTTAAAAAGAAATTATCTTTATTTTCTTGATGTAAAAATATATATTGATGGATGACTATGTAATCTGTGTGAAAAATGTTTTGTTACGTTATTAACACTAAATTGTTTGTCTGTTGAATCAATGACCTTTTGATGGTAACAGAGATTTCACTATAACAGTTTTTAATATTCTTCGTTTCCCATTAGGACAAGGAGCACCAGTTTTAAAGCAGCCTCTCTTTCACTTGCATATGAATAGATAAATTGTCAAAGTTGCCAGCAAGAGTGCTCCGTACTACAGGGTATGTTGTAATCAACACTGCATACAGTGTTCTTGCTGGTAAACACGAACTGTGCACATGTAGTGATGCAGCTTCATTCTCATCCATCAGCTGAATATAATGAGCTAAACACTGATGAGGTTTTTGAGAATTGGGTTAGTGTGTGCTGAGTGGGAGACAGATACAGGATGACATTTTTTCTGAGTTGCCCTTTCCCACCACTTATCAGCAGAGCGGAAGGGATAAGAGTGGAATATGTGCACAGTGTATATTGTTCCACAGGAAAATGCTGTTCTTCAGAATTAACCCTTTTCAAAATGCTTTATATGGAAATCGAAATGCAAAATCATATTTATCCTCATGTTCCATGTATTTTTAAAATTGAAAAGAATGGTTGGTTTTCAAAGTATTGCCTGCAGTATTTGTTATGGCTATTGCACTGTGCTTTTACTTGGAAAGTTGAGTTGCAATCCCAAACGTGTACCTTAGCTCTCTGTGTTGGAAGGGAGCAAGTGTCACATTAATTATGCACTCCGCTCTCCTTTGCCACTACTGTCTTGTTTGGGTTTTGCTTGCTGGATTGAAGAGAAAGTTGATTCTTGTCTTGGCCTATTTCAAAGACATCTGAAAAGAGCTAAAAACAAACTAAACCTCAGCCAAATGGGTAGTAAATAATACATACAGCCCTTAAACAGAAAATTTAGCAGCTTACTAGCTGAGGAAGTCCTAAGGCTCCCATCAGCCAGATATGGTAGACTTAGTGATTCTCAGCACTCTTCATGTTTACAACAGATACTTAATATAATGTAATTGTCATCTATTCTTTGGAGGCCTAAGCTCTTTATACAGTGATTGTGGAGAATTAGGTCTAAAAGGAGAAGATCCAAACCAGCCATCATGGCTGAGGGACTAAACAGGCATGGAGTGCCTTAGAGAAATGCTGAAGCCTGACACTTTTTTTTTCCTGGGCCTGGCATTTGCAACCTAATCATTCTGAAGCCATTCCTCTTTATAAAGAGGCATAACCGACTGTGTATTTCATTTGAAATATGGTCATAAAAGAAAGTAATTGTGCTTTTGTTCTTTCTATACTGGCCTGCTGGCTGCAGTATCTGGTTGGGAAGAGAAGGACTTATGGTTCAGCATCTTCAGTCTGAGCACATCATGCATTTGCTGCCTCTGCAGGAAAGGCCTTAACCAGGATATAGGTCTTGCTGAAGTGGAGCTGTGCCAATATGTAGTCAAGTGTTCAAAATTTATGGGTCCAGGAAAAAAAATCAGGAGTGGTAAAGTGTCAAGGGTATTTCTTCAATGAGGAGAAAAAGGGTTTTGCTGTAAACAATCATTTGATAAAAATAAACAAAAAACCCCTGCCAGTTTCTTGAGCTCCTGTGTGTTTCAAATGTGGGTATCCATCCCTTCTGGGCAAGGATGGTACTGAAACAGTGTCTTTCATTTCTTCAGCTGGAATTGGTTCTCATAGGAAAAATGGATGGCAACACTTTGCCATTCTCTTGGATGCTAGGCTGTGCTTTGCTTTTGTGGCTTTGCTGACTGCATCGTCTTAGCCTGCCTGGCCCTGCAGAGCGCCGTGCTGTTGGCAGGTCTTGACTGCGAATCCCAAAAAGGCTTTTATGTGTCACCAGGTTCTGAGGAGTTGGGCATGCCCAGCACCCTTTCTGCTCTTTGGGAACTTGAAAAGTGAACACTAAGGTAGCTGCAGCCATTTGGACTTACAGGAGGTGAAGAGGGGGCTATCAGTTGCAGACGGGGACTAAATAGCAATATTCCACTGAAGTTTTGCTTTAGTTGGTCTAAGTGATTTTTTGGACTTGAGCCAACACTTTCCCCATCATGCTTCAGGTGGCCAGTATATATTGCTGTGGCTCTGCTTGGCATTAAGTAATTTTTGAGTCTGATATGTGTCTGATAAACTTTGAAAATGATTTTTACCATTCAGGTCAATTGACTTGAAGAAGAGATCATCTAGTCGTGCTTTTTGTTTCAGATATGTTTGTGTGCCAGTCTGTGAATTTTTTACAATATTTGACTAGCTGTGTCAGAGCATTCTTTAATAGTGCTTCTGTAAATATTACAGATTTTTTATATCCCAATGTTGGCTAAATGAATATATCTACAAAGGGAGGAATCTCCAAACGATGTGTACATTATTTATTGGGCTCTGTGCTAGCTGTTGCTGATCTGTTGAGATGAGTTATTGTCACAGTTCTCAGGAAAAGAATGAACTCAAAATTTCAAAATAGGAAATCCAGAGCGACCTACTCCCCAGTAAATCATTTACACATCAGGCTGTCTGTTAGGTAGATTTGCAGACATCTTTTAATAAAAAGGTCAGATTTTGCTGGTGTACAAATAGTTATAGTGAACTCTAATTCACTGTTACCTGTAATGGAAATCAGCATGAATCACAGAATTGTTGTTGTTGGGTTTCAGCTGAGAAGGTTTGAGATCACAACTTACAAAGGAAATGCTGCTTTGAAACAGCATTGTTTCATTGTAGATAAATCTCTCCTAAAGGAAGAAATGTTTTAGTGGTTTTCAATAAGAAGGAGACGTGGCAGAGTCCAGGGTCAAGTTTCATTTTCTTGACAAGTGAAATGGCCATGAGGAGATATGCTTTTGCAGAAGACCATTTTAGAGGTTTATGTACCGTGTCACAAACTGCATACTAAGTGGTAAATACTGTATCAAGTAAAAGAACATAATTTTGTAATTAAATCAAATGACAGTAATAAATGATACAGTGCTTTCTAAATTTTCCATTGATGGGTATTCTGTTGGACATCTTATTTGAGACTGAAAGAATATAAAAAGTGTGGTCATATTGATGTACAGTAATATAAAACTTGGTTTATGAAGGACTAGTAAAGCCTCATCTTTGTAAGTTTTCTTCATGAAGACTGCAGGAGACATTTGGAATACTAGATGTAATTTGACTTGATCATTACTTATTTTGTTGTTTATTTATGGTTTACTATTATTATATCCAATTATTTAAATTGTATTATGTAATTTAAATACTTTGATTCAGAGTTCTCTATGCCATTGCATTTTACTGTTACAATGGTCATTATCTTTGTGCTCCTTATGTCTGTCATATAATCAAGTTAGTTTTGCCTTTATATACATGACTGAATACATTATGACTTAATAATATGTATTAATGTGGTATATATATCACATCAAGTATCCTAGTATCTAAAAAGTTCATAAGAAGACTATACAAGAATTAAGATAAATAGATTTTTTTAGTAAGAATGATGTTTGCAAGTGATGGTCATAAATCAAAATTCAGTAATTAATTGTAAGGGACAAAAATATTAAGAAACAGTTTTTATTTTTATCTAAAAAGCATTTAGATCCCAGTATAGTGCTGTGATGTGTTTTATGAGTGGGTACTGGATCCATCACCTTTTAAAAAGGTAAACATTGTATGTGTCTTTTCAGACCTAGAAAAGTAAAATATTTCAAAGTGAGAGGAATGAATATAAGACATATTTTTGTTATATATAGTCCTAGCGATATTGTTTAATGGAAAAAATCTTCAAAATTATTAGAATTGTTTCATTAATGGAAAATGTGCAGAACATGATAATGGCCAGTAATTTCTGCTTGAAATTCAGAGGATAGCAATGTAAGCAAAGGGAATGAAATATAGGGAAGATGACTAGTGGTTAAAAGGAGGGAACTGATTAGAAGCATAGGGAAAGAAGTTATATTAGACAACTGCAGGCAGGAATGAAAGGTCATAGTTTTTTATCTTTTGACGGCAATTTAGAATTAAAAGCATCTTTCCTCTTTTTAGTGCAAAGCACTTGCACAATTAAATACAATACCAATTTCTCAGGGTCACCTGTAGCTGCACTCCTGACCCAGAATAGTCTAATAGTCTGCTGCACTTATTAGATGTAAGAGTAGTTCTTATAAGGAATTACTTTTATGAACCTCTTAAAATGCAGGTGTGTAAAAACACTTTGCAGTGCTTCTTAAGAGTCTTGCCTGAACACTTGTTAATTCATCATTTTTCTGCAGTATAAATTTTTACTTCTATAGTCAGAAATCCCCGCAGATTAGACATTAAGATTGTTATGGCCTTAGTACAGTGATACAGTGATTGGCAGTTTTAACAGGGCATTACATATTAGAAAAATTTTAAAAAGTAAGACTTAGGAGTCATAGATGACAAGAATATATAATAAAGTCAGTTTATAAAGCTGTTCAAATCGTGAGCTCTAATTTTCTTTTTTAGTTTTTGTTTGTTTCTTTTAATTTGTGTAACGTAAAGTTTAGCAGCATTTCAGGATGCCACTTAATTGAATATATGAACATCTAGGCTCCTGTTTCCCATTAGGACCCCAAATAGTTCTGTTAGTCTGATGTGCAGTCGGCCAAGCTCAATCCACCGCAGTGATATGTTCATCTGATGTTTTATATAGTGCTGGCATTAAGGTAACACATGATTTGTGTCGGATGCTGTCATCCTTTAAGAAGATGTAGCAAGTGCAGATTTATAAATACATGTGTTAAAGCAGCCACTGTGAGGCCTCTGCTACCACCGAAGTTTCTTCCTTAGTAATAGATCTCTTCCAGAGCTTTAACAGCACTGGAAGGTATTAACAGGGCTGTTAGTGCCTAACCACTTGGCTTTTCTGTCCCCTTCATGCCTGAAGGAGGTTTTGAGGAATAAACTGAATTATTTGTGGGAGAAAATAGCTGATTCCCTGGACTTACAGATGAAGACTGTGGAAACACATCACTGTTTCTAAGGGGCTGAGGGAGACGCAATGAGATGAAAGTAGAGTAAGAGATTTCATGAAGTAAGGTATGAAGAAATAAGCTGGGAAAAGAAGTTTTATTACTCTACGTGGTGAGAAGGACAGATAAGGAAGTGATACCTCACTAAACAAAACATGCTAACAGTGTTCAGCAAAAATGCTTTCCAACAATAACACACTCTTTCTTTCCTTGCATTCTTTTTTTATGTTTCCTTTCCTGTTTCCTCCATTTTTGTGTGTACTTTCAGGGCTTGAAGACCTGTGGGTGTTCCTGTGGCTTCAGCTACTATTGTGTGTTTTTATGTCCGTGTTGGGTTTTTTGGTGTTTTTTTTCTCAATAATCTTTGTGTATTCTAAGACTGAATAACTGATACTTTTATATATATTAAAAAATTATTTTAGAAGTTTGTAATTTTGTTTGAAACACTAGTGAAAAAACAACAAAGCATGGAAGTAATTGAAAAACAACAAGTGGGACCAGCAAGGACAGGTTGTAAAGTATGTGCCAACTTTTTATTTATAATAGAATAGATTTTTGTCTTGAAATTAATATTGGCACTTCTGAGAAGAAATAAACTTTTTTCATTTCTTTAATATAATTTTTACTTGAAAAATCACAATATATGCATTTTATAGCATCTAAAGTATATGGCAATGTTTTAAAGACTGGGTAGAAATACAAAACCTTTGGTCATCTTAATTTTCAGTCTTGTAGTTTGCTCTATCAATCATCTGTAGTTTATATGAAATTCTAGCAAAAAGTATTTTCAAATTTCTGAAAAGTGACTGCGGAAAAGTGCAAATGTAAAAACTGTACCTGAAAATACTCAAGGAAATTCTGCAGAGAGCTAAGGAGATCACACATTAACCCTAATTTCTGCAGAAGACAATTCTGTATCCCTTCTTATTAGCACACTTGGTTGGTTTTAAAAAAACCTTAAATTTGTCAAAGCTATTACCAAAGACCCAGTTCGTATAAAACAGAGGCTTCTGGGGAAGGATTCTCAGACCAATCTTCCAGCAGGATCTAATTCCTGTGAGCTAAACTGCATGGAGGCAATTCTTCCCTGTTATTCTTAAACTGCTTCTTATTGGCAGTTAAAATTGCCAGGATTTCTATGCAATTAATGTTCCCTCCAATACTGATTGAATTAAATGTTCAGATGGTCTCTATTTTTTGTTTTCTTCCCCCTCCTTTTCTGGAAAAGGGCTTCCTGTTCTGTGTGATGCAGGAATATATCTGGGCATTGCCATATTCCCAGGTAAACAGGAAGAACAGCTTCGAGTATGTTGGTTCCTGAAGGGCGTTGAAAGTTACTGTGGTGTTGCCCTGTCCATCTGCCATCAGGAGTTAAAGAATGACTGCAGGTCCCTGGCAATTCAGTATATAATCAGTGACTATCTTCTTTGTGATATCATCAATTAAAATTCTTACTCTTTTAATGAGACTATGTAGAAGTAGTAAGTAGGCAGAAAGACCGAGTCCCTCCTTGACATTTTTTAATTAATTCACCCTTGGTTTAGAAGTGTTCTGTATTATGAAAACAGTGCAATGAAATAAACGTTATAGGAGAGATGATTCAAATTTTCTTGATCTACACTAAATAATAAACTGTCTTAGTTTTGACTCAAAAAATAATCTGTGTGCCATCTGCTGGTACTTATCTTTCCTTCACAGCTCAAGGTAGAATTCTTCCCTCTTTTCTTTGGATATTTTAAGGCATGGAAGAATATATTTTTCAGAAGGTCAAATTGAAATTTAGTGATGAATTCCTTCCAGTTTTCCAACTCAGTATTGATATAGTAACAGAATAATGTTCAAACATTTCCTTAAAAAAAAAAAACCCACCCCACACTCCATATGACAGTTTGTATATTTTAAAGTTCTCTTTGCTAACAAAACACGTTTTTATTACCCTGATACCACTTAAAATTTGGTATAAAAATGCAAATATCTGTAATTTTTATGAAAAATTAATTCAGATGCACTTCTGGACAATTCAGTATTTCATTTTCAAAATTGTAATTATACTGTTACACTGTGATTTCAGAGTTTGAAATTTGACATGAGAATGTTGAATACCTATTGCTGGGAGTCTCTAACAGGCAAATAAGTGCAGTCTTAGAATGCAGAATAACAACTTCTATGCTGAAGTTTAAACCTTTCTCAGTAGAAAGTATGTTTTATCCACTTCTCAAGTGTCTGTTTGACATTCTGTTTGGTCTATGTGTTTCTTTTAAAATTTTTTTAAAGTTATGGATACTTTTTTCCATACTTTTTCCCTTTATTTACAGTTTTATCACAAGTTGAAATTAAGCTCTGAACTGATTTTTCTTTCTTATTTCCTTCCCCCAGCAGTTAGCCTTTTTTCAAGAGTGGAACACATGTCAAGAAACCTAATCTGTGCTGAACTGCCTTCTAGGCATAAATACAGACAGAAATCCCAATAGGTGTAGAAATTAAGGAAGCCTCTGGCTCTTTTCAGCCACCAAAGGTTTCTGTGCTCCTCATGTCTTTACATAGTTCTGGATAGACACAGGCTCTACTGTTGTAATCAGTGTAATGTCAAATCTATCACTGTACACCAAGGCATGATTGCCAGCACTTAAGGAGGAGTTTTCTGCTGGCACTGCAGAGCTGCCTGCAAAGCTGTGGACACTGAAAACCCTTTATTTTCTTCTCTCAACCTTTACTTCTTGTGACCTTGCAGTCTTGTTTTAGGCCCATACAGCTGATCCAAGGGACTCCTGTTGAATGACACAGCTGACTCCCCACCCCAGGTTACTACTGCCAAGCATCTGCTTTTGCACCTACATAGCCAAGACCTAACATGATCCTACCAGATATCTCTGGCATTTTCCAGGAAAAGACTACATATAGGAACAGTTGTATATGTTTGGAATTTGAATATTTTGCTGAATTTTTATTTCTTAAAAAATGCCAACTTAAAATAATCTGGAAAGTGTAGATGATTTTTTTATTAGAAAATGCATTTAATTTTGAGCTATGAGTAATAAAATGCTGAAGTGGAGGCAGGTACCAAACATCTTTGCATCCTCATCCCATACTCTGGTTGGTCAATGCTGTATTTAGAATGAAACTTGAATTTCTACTCCATACATTATAATTTTAAAATACTACTTTCTGTTATATACATGTATGGAAATGTAGCAACAAAAAATTTGCAAGGCACTCTATCCTGCTTCATCAAGCTTTTTAGTCATTTGTTCTTACTTGACATACTGTTCCTTCCATTCAAATACCCTGAGCCTTACATTCCTGCTCTGTGACTATTACCATTAAAAAGAAATCTTATAATATTCTGTGCATTCTATGGGATACTTTGAGCAAGCAAACTGCCATAAAGCCTGTCTCTGTTTTGTTTCAGTTGCCATTATCGGCATTTTGTTTAACATTTTTAGGCATGTTCCTAAGTCATGAATAACTGCCAAATTACCACAGCACATTTGATGTGAATGAGTCATCATCCTTAAATTAAAAACCAAAAATGTGATGACCTTTCTGTTGTTCTGTGTGTCATTATTTCCATCAAGTGGTTTGAAACTTCCGATCATTCATTAGTACCTTGAACGGACAGCAGTTATTTTTTTGTCTAGTCTGTAGAGTCTTTTGTTTTAGGTAATCCAACCAGTAATGACTTGGATTAAAAAAAGGGAAATTAAAGGAAAGTGCATCATGAACATGCTAAACAAACAAAAGACCTGTAGCCTCTGAGTCTGCAAAGGCCCATGGACAATTGCTGCCTCTGTGCGCATGTTTGTATCTATTATCTAAAAAGAGTCTTACCCTTGACGCTTAGCTGCGGTACAAACATAACTTCCTTGATTCTGGAAAGTAGGTTAAATATGGACTCTCATCAATAAAAAAGAGAAAAAAACCCAACAAATGAGCTCTGGAGTTCCATGGGAGCACTTTACTTACTGATGATGATGATGATGGGTAGTGGTTATTACTTAACCCACCTGCTTCATGATCCGTGGTGTTTGACCAACAATGCATTCACTAACAATGGAGATGAAAATTGAGTTTTACCAGTATCCCCTTAATACTGGGTTCCTGTATCCAGTAGGGCCAACCTGACAGTCACTATTGTGATGGCAGAATGAGTCCTAACTTGTCTTTCATCATTGGCTATGCCTCTTTCCTACTGCAGCATTCATAATCTTCTTCAAAAGTCTTGAGTCTGCATTCTTTTCTTGGGCAAAGATGACATTTAGTTTAGCTGTAATATTTTGCATGAGAAAGAAGTGAAAGATATGACCTTTTTTTTTCTTTTGGCTGTTATTGTTTCATAGTAGTATGCAAAATGTGGAAAGTCAGTCATATTTCATTGGGATTTGGCATCTGCTCAACAAATGATTGCTCTTCTCAGAGCTTTTTTGGAAAGTTTGCAGCACCATAATGACAGCTTTCTAAACACAGATGTCCTCTTGGTACAACCTATAATTTTTTATGAAAGATGTATCAATGTCAGGAATTTGAACGAAGTACTGGAATTAGTTGAACATTCTTGTTATGAATATGTATTCAAAATATCTACAGTACATACATTGCAAGTGGGAGGGAGAATATGCAGTGTCTGAAGGCAAAGATGGTGGTAAAAAAGGTCAGAATGTAGTTCAAGATAAATTGATTCTTTTGTCAATGTCTATATTTTAGGGTTTTTTTCCTGGCTATCTCTTACACTACCTAAGTGCATATTATGAACTTGAAGCATCAAGAATCTCAAGAACACATTTAGATTATCAGGGATTTGGCTACAGAAGATGTGTAATAGCTGAGAGGCCTGAAGTAGTTACTAAATTTTATTGTCAAGTCCTATTGGTAGCCTCTTCCTCTTGTTTCATTTACCCCTCAGCTAAGCCATCAGGAGGTAAATGCTTCAAACACAGATTTCCCCTCCTGAAGTCAGCTGGTTTTGTTCATGTTTCTCTTAAATTATTATAGTGAACCAAATTCAGTTGAATAATTAATGTATAAGATGATAAACTCCCATCAGCTTATGGTACTTAGAATAATCTTTGAATGTTTTTACCTGTGGGCCTATTATTTTCATATACGTACAAATTGTGTACATACATGTATGAAGACAGTGCTTAATGGTTATTGTATGTAATTTATGTACGTTCAGACTTGCAGGTGAAAAGGGAAGTCTCCTTTGTTAACTGACTGTAACCAGGGGGGATAGCTTTTTAATAATAATTCTACATTGTTCTACCTATTTATGTCGAGTTAAGACAGCAGCAAGTTTATCTAGCAACTGTAATGAAATTAGGAGAAATATATTTCAATAAATATTGTCCCATTTTATTTTTGTGCAGCTGTGCAGCCTGGATATAAGTGCTGTAGTTGTTATGACTATAGGTAACTTCATGTAGCTTCCATCTGTCTATACTTGTACATGGCACTTGGTTTTGATTTATTTTCAGGTCATGCCACTAGATGTATACACCCCACACCACTAATGATACGTCATTCAAATTCAGAATAGGTACTTTAAAGTTAGAGTGCTGCATCAGAAATGATGCAAACCCACAACTGTTAGTTAGAAAAGGCTTTCTTTTTGGACTTAGACTGGGTCATGCTGTGGTCATTCAATATTATGGTAGTTGGGTTCTTTCCCTTCTCTCTTACTTCTGGTTGATGTTAAAATCACTTGTATGGTATATGTGCATGTGTGTGGCCCAGGCTGGGCTGCTGTTTGGCATGCCTTGGATCATGACCTTTTGCCAAACCTCAGCAGTAGCTCTTGGGGGAAAAATGTAAACATACAACCAAATTTACTCTGGTTTCTTTATTTAGCTCGGTGCAAGTTAATAAAGGCTTCAATATGCCGAACTCTTTCCTAAGTCAAAAATGGGAGAAGCTAATTCAATATTTTAATTATAGTAATTTTGTAAAAAATACAAATGGGAAGGAAGCAAATGGATTCTCCTAATGTAGAGGTAAGAATTTTAAGTGTTTAATGGTTTTGATAATTTCCTTTATTCATTTTAATCACATTAAAGGATATCGTCAAGAATGAAAAGGAAGAAAATAGCTATTTTGTTAGGCCAGAATTATATGGAAACATTATGGAATAATACAAATTACTAAGAAAGTGCCAGAACTGCAGGCAGTGTAATCATCTACAATTTTCTGAGACTATCCTTACTAAAATGACCTATCTAATTTAAGCATAATTTCCAAAATAAGGAGACCAGATGTCTTGTTTGTGAAGGTGTAAGTGATGGACACTTTTCCTTGTAATGGTCTGTCTTCTACTAACATTTAACTGACCTTTTTTCTTCCTGTAGATGTTAGTTAAGATTATGCTGGTTTTTCCTATGTGGTTACAAGTTATGGGGAAACAGAGCAGAGTTTCCATAAACTAGAACATAGAGGATTTCAGTAAATGGAAGGCCTTTTGTCTACTTGGTTATTTTGAATGGCATTAAAAATCACCTCTCAACAGTTTGCCACTCATACTGGATTTTTTCTACTTGTTCTGAGCTGTTACCACTGTTGGCTGTAAGAGATGATGACTTTGCCCGATTACAATCTGCAGAGAATTTAGATGAGTTGTCAGTTAATACAGAATGTGTGTAATTGATATAAAGATTAATTATTAAAACTGTCAGTTTCTGCTGCTAAAGCTTGAGATAAATCAGCATAGATCCAAAGGATTTATACTATTAGGTTGGGATTTTTGCTTTGTTTAGTTGGTTTTTTAAGAATACAGCTAGCTGTTGGCATGACAAGGACATTATCCTTCCAGTCTTTTTCATGTAAACTCACTTCTGCAAGTTAAAGAACTTTCTTCAATCTGAATAGTTACATATTTGACATACTATACAAGCAAAACTAAACTCTTTGACATACTAAACAAGCAAATGTTTAGTATTGAATATCTGAATGTTAAAAGAAAAAGATACTTTGGCTCATGCACAAAGTAAAAATCCTAAGTCATCAAAGAAAATACACTTGCGTAAAATAACTTTTGCCAAACAAAGACTTGTCCTTGTCAGTTGATTTGACTCTGGATAAGTGGATAAGTTTTGTATTAGCAGGGTTTTTTTATGATAAGGTGTGGAAAATTCACAGTTAAAGGAATTGTCACAACTTCTTGAGCAGATGAAGACAGAAGAAAGACGAATCTAGTAGCTGCTGCTGGTACTAGGGAGCTAAGATAAAAATGTTTGACCACAAAATGAAAAACCCCTAAAGCTTTTTCCAATTTTCAGAGACTGTTTTCGTAGTAACAAACACCAAACATCAAATCAGCTACTGTCACTTTCTTCCAAATTCAGTAGAAGGGAAGGGGTCAAAGCAAGGAAGAAAACTGCTTTGCCTGCATTAGGGAAAAGGGCAGAATATCCTCACAAAGATGGCTGAAGGCCCTAATTTCTCTGTCCATGAAGTACCTGTGTGCTTTGCCAGGTAAGAATCGGTGCAAGCACCAACCCTGGTGTCTGTGTTTCTGCGATTGTTTTGCTTAGACATATGTCTAAAATTGATCATAGCCTATGCAGCTTTCTTATAAATGCTCAAATCATCCTCAAGGTCCTCATCCAAGCTCTGCCCCATTTCAACACTTTTAACTCTCCTGAACTTTCCCTTTTTCTTTCCCTCCTGTGTGCCTCCTTTCCTCCCCTTGCCTCTGCCTCATACAGCAGGTTTCTTGAGACTGGGGGAATTTTCATGGGCTCTCACTCCCTCTCCAAGGCAGTACAGGCACATTTATCTCTGTACTGCACGGTAGCAGAGAAAAGGAAGCACTTGGGGTTTGTTTTTCACTAGTGTAGTGACAAGTGAGGGACTGATGTTGTGGCTCCAGCAGACAGAAATGATCTATGCCATGTAATGAATATGCTTGAAGTGTTGCATACAGTCATGCATAACTGTTTGAAAGTTGCAACTGTAATAGTTGGTGTATTTTTAATATGTCCTTTTTTGTAATATCTATTGTATTTATGTTGGAGTGAGATTAGCATATTTTATTAAGTTCATTTGCATAATGAACAGATAATTGTTTAGTAGTGAAAAAAGCACCTTAAAAAAAGGAACTTTGAAATACCTAAAACAAGCTAAGATAAAACCAGTAAGAAACTAAACCACTCATTTTCAGGCATGCATGTCTAAAACATTTTCTACTATATTTCATAGCTTTATGAATGCTAGTACCTTTAGTTAAGTTACTCAATCACGGGGACTCTTAATAAGTAAACCTATATGCTTTGTAATACTTACATTTTATAAAGCCTATTGTTTGATTTCAATTTTTCTACTTTTATCCCAGTCCTTTGCTTTTTTCAATATTATCACAAGGTCAGTTGCAACAGTCACAATGAGAGCACCATGTAGACCAAGCTGGAACCTAGCAATTATAATCTAAACTTACTGGACAGGTGATGTTGCCATGTACTGTACCTGTGCATAATACCTTGCCGATTATGCAGCATAAGTCTGAGCCGAGTAAATGTTAACTGATTATCTTGAATCTTGTTTGAAGTTAGGATTTTACAGCTTAAGCAATTAAATATATTTTGTAAACTGAGTGATATTCCACTTTTTTTCCCCATCAGAAATACAATCTTGTTCTGTTGTGCATTTAATAGGTCTACATTTATTTTAGATATATGTTTATTTTATTGCTATATTTATTATTAAGACAAAAGGTCTTCTATGTAAGTCATCAGAATGTCTCATCACTTTTTTTGAAGACTCTTAATGTTCCATGTTGCAAGCTGAAATCTGCACTTGACCACTAAATAGTCTGATTCAGATCTTCATTAGGGACAAATCACTCATCGACATCATCACTAAAATGAAGTGGATGTGAGACACAAATTTTTGGAATTGTATTCAACAGATCTTCAAAAATGAATAGAAAATACAGAAGTATTTATTTATGATCTTGCCTTTGAAAGTTAGATATATCCTACTGTGAACTAAACATTTGGGATGAAATCTTGCCCTATTCAAGGCAATCACAGCTAGTGGAACCAAGGTTTCACCTAGTGTGCATTTTATCTGCAGTAAAAATAAAGGGTCATAAATAGGATGACTCATGTGGCTGTTGACACATCCATACTTTGGCAGAGTTGAGCAGTGTATGTGCTGTAATTCCTGGAAGTGGCCAGTCTGAGAAACAACACCAATATTAGTGTGCACCAGTTGTTTCCTATGAATTGCAAATTGTCAGAAGGTGAAAACTGACTCAACAAGAATTTACGCATTTGTCTCATGGGGCTGCTTATCTGGTTGCACTGAAGGCTTTTCCTTAGGGTTCATATCACAAAAGTCTTGAGACAATTCAGTAGTAAATCTGTGGGGACTGAGCTGAGATCATGTCATGGCCCCAAGCACTGTGTCAAGTGCACATGAGAGTACTAATGCCAGTTGAAATATTCTTCGTCTGTGAAACAGCCTGTCCTCTGGATTGTCAGCAAGTGCAAAATGAAGCACCTATCTGCCAAACAAGAGAAACCACTTGTATTCCAGAACAGAAGTCTGACCTGTTTGTCTCACATAACAATTGCTTTGCCTACATTAGGTGGAAATGAGAAATTTATTAAGTGTAAAGTTCACAGCACAATGAATAAGCAAACTAAAAGGCTCTTACTTTGCTGACTGATTATTTCATTCACTCCTTGATTAAAACATTTTTCCTCTTACAAGAATGACTGGAAAGCTTATTTTGAAAAGTATAAATAGGAGAAGAACTAAAGCAAGCAGGCTTTTTTAAAACATCTAATCTTAATTATCTTACTTGGAAAAATATGTTTTTATAAACTGCAAATGATTTAATGTTTTCGATGTCACTATTTAAAAGAAATGAATTCTTAGTTTTAGCTAAGACAGATAAAGGTTGAATTGCGTTGTATTTCCCACTCACCGTGTATAACAGTGATAAAATAGGTAAAGTGGTGATTAACTGCTCCTTCTATTATGTCTCTAGAGATCTGAAGAATAATTTGATCAGCACAATTGAGCCAGGGGCCTTCTATGGACTTTCAGAACTGAAGCGCCTGTAAGTATTAATTCCATTTGAATTATTCTGAAAATTGTGTTTGTATCGACATTGCTATCTGTGGGCAATTCAAATAGACCACCAAGCAATAATCACATAAAGACAGTGGCTGTAAAATAGATCATCACGCACTCTGCTTTTTACATGTAGCATGCCTATTTCTTATTCTTTCCCTTCTTTTTTCCATTTCTTCTTCTTTTTTACCTTTTCCCATTTAAAATCATCAGTTTGCTCTCCAATAAATGTCCTAACATATCTACAGAGGTAAAAAACATGCCTAATTAAGGACTTAGCAGACAATATATCACTATAGACATGAGTCAGAAATAACGCTAATTAATTTAGATGTGTGTAAACAATGCTATACTAAATTTTTTCATTATGTAAGGTCTAATTTATTTTTATCCCAAACAAGGTTTATAAAATAGATTACTAGAAAGGAAACTTTATCATGCCTTAGAATTTGTCTGTCATTTTCCATACCTCTCACCTTAGCTCTACATGATATTTTTATTTTTATCATGGTTTTCTAAGGAAACAAGAACTTAGGTACTATATTCCTGGCCAATCATTCTTGCATTCTTCTCTTTGAAAATATTCTCATAGTACTTTTGGAAGAACTGGCTGATATTTAACCTACATTTTAAAGGGTAAAAACATCTAAATTACTAAGATTCTACAGTTGGGCTTTTTTGTTTTTAGTTAGCAAGGACTGCAGACCCTCTTTAGTTCTACTCAGCCTAAGGAAAAGCGAGATGAACCCTTTTTTAATTATGATTTTCCAGGTGACAGAACCCAAATGTCTGTGCACTGCCTAACTAGGCCATCAGTACATGCCAGTCATTTTCGTAGCCATCGTGTGTGCCATCTTATGTTTGATGCGAAAACCTGTGAGAAAACAGGAATTGTTTTAGTGGGATGGGAACACTTAGGTGAGAAGGAGAAGAAATGCAAATCCACAGAAAAAGAAATTAACAAATCCTCCTGCTTTTTTGCTGTGCCATTAAATTCCCTCACCGCGACGTGCTGGGAGCACTGCACAACCTAAGTAAAAGTTTTCCATGACTGATCATACCGGTGGCAGTGTTTTTTAACACTAACCTCTCAGCTTTAGTGTGTTTGAGTAGAAAACCTGTTGCATAGTAATGATGAACTCAGAGTAGCATATACATTTTTAATACAAAGAAAAATGTTTGGGTTGAAGCTTTCTTGGTCACTCTGTGTGCAGGGATAACAATGCAGTGGAATGATCAAAATGAGTGCTAATTGTTGCTTTGGCCGCACACTGTAATAACACAACCCTGACCTCTTGTGGGAAAACCAGGAAACCTGTGCAAGTCGTAGGCTGCACTTCCACAGGCTGCACAGGTGGTGGCTTTAGGTCATCCAGGAGAGATGAGTCAAGGAAGATGAAGTCATCAGCTAGTGGAAGAGAGAGAAGAATAGACTCTTCGGCACCATAGGAATAGCAACATTGAGTTTTGTCATGTTGGATCTCAGTGTGGAACTGTTGGGTAGGAGGCAGTTGAGCAAAAGGAATAAATAGTGCAAACTCCTGTTGAATACTGCATATAGTAATTACCTTAAAACTGTACTTTACAATCACATCTTCTTATTTCCAATGTAAAATATGAATGATGCTGAGAAAAATAGAAGCTGATGTAACGTAGGCAACTGCAAGAGGTACAGCTATGGCAAATTATAGCAGGCTGTCAGAATGTTTTCTGTGAATGATTTGGAGAACTGTTATAATTTGTATTTGAATGAGAAACTAATTATTTACAGAGTTTGCTCAAAAAGTTAGACAGAAAACTAATGAAAACTGAAAATTTATGGAGCACTAAAATTATGGCACTTGCTTGTTTAACACAGGAGAGTTTTCTTTTCTCTAACATCAACCTTACAAGTCAGCATTAATGAGTTAAATGGCTTACTCCTGAAAAAGAATGCCAGCTTAGTACATTATGAATTGAATTATGTCTAATATAATGTGTATTAGTCTGGGGGAATGTGTAGCAAGCTGCTTTTACTTTTTTGCTAATGTGTGTTTTAGAAAACATGTTTTACAGTACAGAGATTCCAGCCACCGCCATTCATCTTGTTGTGAAAATAACTCATTGAATTAAAGTTTGAGAAAAGAGTATTTATCCTTTCACATCCTTAAAAATACCATTTTACTGTGTGTCACACTTGGAGAAATATGCACATGTATTCATTAGTTTAGATAAAAATCTACTTTTGCTTCCCAAATTATGCCCCATATTGTGATCCAATTCTTCCATACATGTTCAGGCTTTGCTTGGGTAAGTTCTTTTTTTGTATCTTCTAATAGAAAGATATATGGATACATATATATATATATGTATCTATGTTTGTCTTAAACTTGCATTTTTAGATTTCCTATGTAACTTTTATTAGGAGAACTTAAAGAATAATGCCAGTATGCAATTATTGCACTATATTGTATCCTCACTTTTTTCAGGTGTTCCCTACTTAATATCTTTGATAAGCATTTAAGAAATATTTTCATTCTAGTGTGATGTTTCATCATATAATTGTACAGCAATTTATTCTTTGTCTGATGGAAGAAGAATTTATAGTGAACTCTAATTCAGAGACTGTGGTTACATTCCAGCTAATTAGATATTTTTCCATGAAGGCAGTAACTGGATTTGTCAATCTGCAGCCTTTAGTCTCCCATTTGATTCCTTTAGTGTTCTCAAGTGTCAGTAGAAAAATAGAGAACCCACACAATGTAATAGAGGAAGTGGAACACTACCACTGATTCTAAACAAAAAAGTGCATTCAGATCATTTTTTTGGCCGTACGATCACTTAAAATCCTTACAGTACTGCGACTACTTAAAAAAACCAACCAAACAAAAAAACAAACCCAAACCACAAACCATATACTTCCTAAGGAGGAAAATTTGAATCAAGGTTGAAAACCAAATACATAAAAATCAAACAGGATGTGCCAAGGGACATTATTCATGTCGCTATCATAATACAATTGTTCATACCTGGTTTTGTCTCCTTCCTATGAGCATCCTGTACACAGTATTGTGTGTATGGCTTATACAGAAAACATTTCTTCACCTTCTGCAGACAAAAGTTATGGAATGTAATGCCTTTTACTATTACGGTTTCAGAAAGCTACACTATTGCTCTTAAAAAAGTTGCCAAGTGCTTATCAAAACTGACCACCTCACTATTTAAAAAATTATTTGCCTTCTGGTTTCTGTGGTTTCTTCCGAAGAAAGGATGCTGTTAATGAGATGAAACATTAGTGAACAGTAAAAATACATCAATTTTGGCTGAATATTACATGTAACACAATGCAGAGTATTTTTTCTAAGTAAAAAACCCAGGTGCTAATGACTTTGATAAAGAAAATCCTGTATATTTTTAGTGTTTTTTTCATTTATTTGCATACATATATAAAATCCCATTTTAATGCAATCAGAAGTTTCAGCATGTGGGACATTACTCAATAATGTTAATATAAAAGTTGTTAAATCTAGTTGAGTTACGTTACATTGTGGGAAAAGGTTTTATTTATCATTTCTCTAACTCTTTAAGTATTTAAAATAAAGTTGATGTATGTGATTATGTAGATGTGTGTATATAAATAAGATAGACTTAATATTTCATGGGCTTTTTGTTTCTTTCAGGGATCTGTCAAATAATAGAATTGGTTGCCTAACACCAGAAATGTTTGTTGGACTTAACAATCTTCACAAACTGTGAGTATAATACCACTTTGTTTTTAAACAGAAGAAATCTAAGCTGTCACATGACTGACCTGTGTATAGCTGGCATTAAAATTTCAGTATAAGGAAGTTACAGGTTTTGTACTAAAAAGCCCCTGTCCTGAACCTTTGATTGTGATAAATTGTTATTTTAAAGACATTTTCTCAATTTCAATTGTAAAATCTATCAAAACTGCAAAGAATTAAATTTCATTTTCACATTGAATGAGGCTGAACATTGTGATTCTATTTGAATGTATTTCTGTTTGTGTGTCTTGGAAACAATTAAAGATCAAGCACATAAACTTGTACTGGTTAAAAAGTTTATATTTGTTATTCTATCCATTAAAGATCAATTGGCATTTAAAAACTTTTTTCCCCTGAGGAGTATTACATAAAAAAGCATATTCTGTGAAAAAACTTGTGAAGTATCAATTAAACGTGTAATATCAGAATAGTTCAAATTGCTTTAGAAATACCCATCTAAGACTGGCTGCTTAAGGTGTTGTGTTGTAAATTTCATGTGTCATAGTACTTTTTGTGTCGTCAATCTCTCAAGTGATGCAAGGGAGAAAACCTAAAGATGTTTTGGGATTACAGTAGATAATGCCATGAAAGATCTGCTTCGTATCATTATTTAAAAAAAAAAAAATGAAAGAAATAGAAAAAGGAGTATTATTAAGGGAAGAGAGTCCAAACTGGAAATCATCCATTGTATTATCAAAAAAAAAAAAATCAAAGAACCTGCATTTTTAGTACCATGGGCAGTTCCAGTATGCTCATGCCAAAAAGATGACCAAAACTAGAAAGGGTTCAGAGAAGGTCAAAAAGAAATGGCCAAAGGTGTGTTACAGCATAGGCAAGTACTAGAAATAGGTAAGTTGGCTGCAAATTCTTTTGGCTGGGAAAGGCAAATCATAGGAAGGATCCTGGTTTAAAAGGAGATTTGGCTTGGCCCAGTAGGGCTCTGTATCTTCATTCAAATGTCTTCATTCCTGAATGAGAAATAAATTCCTATGTCTATCATAGTGTGGGACAAATCTCATACTTTATTTTCCTCTCCAGCCACTTCTGACATTTCCTTGGACAAACAGGGAAATCTTTCTAGAAAGATATGCCATGAGGTCAAGATGACACCAGGTAAAAGGTTGAAATCTGGCATGCATACTGATCACATTAGTGAGAGTAACTATGCCAAGTCTCCTCTGAGAAAAAGAACAGATGATGGGAAGAGCCTTGATAGTATGTGATGAACAAATGCAGACTAGCCCTTTTTTTACTCATCTGTTGAGGGTTTCTGTGCCTCCTTTTGTTGTGCACCGTGAATATGACTGTGACTGTATAGCTAGATTACCTTAGAAGGTATGTTTAATTCAAAATGATGAGGTCACATTAATAAATGGAGGGTGTTTCTAGGTGGTAGGAACAAACTGAATGGAAACTGTTCAATCTGTGCTCTCTCAGAAGGGTCTGAAAACGCCATTCGTAAATCTTTCAGGCTCTGTCTTAAAAGTGAATTAGAAGTTCAATACAGAACATCAGTGTTTTGATGGCAGAGAACAGAAATCCATTCACAGCAAGTGCACAACATTTGTTCCATGACAGTGTTAGGCTGTTCTACCCCTTTTCTCTGAAGACCGGGAAAGAATGTGGTGGTATCTACCTCCTTCACCAATGTCAGAGATGTTAGAAAAAGGCACAATATGTAGGCTGACTGCCCATAGTTACTGGGCTGATCAAACCACACCATTACAGATTCTTTTTGTACAGATTTTCCATATCCCTGCGCATTCTAGTAACCTGAGTACCTGTCCTGGAATTTGCAATATTTTTCTGAGCTGTTAGAAAAAGAGAAAGACTCACCATTTCCCTCTACATTGTCAATAACACTGTATTCTCTTGCATCTAGTTTTTTTGTGCATCCTAAATATATATTTTTTTTTTCTCTCAGGATGTGTCTAACTTTCCTTTCCAAATGGATGTAGGTCCAGAGCTTCCTGTATTGTTTTTCTTCTGAGAACTCAGTTTAAAGCAGAAATCTGAATTAGACCTTTCTGAAGTATATTTCCCAAGTGACACTTACTGTATTTTTACATTCGAATAATGATTTTTAATGAAATTACTAGTCCTCTCATCCTTAAGAAGGTTTCTCATCCTTAAGAAGGTTCATCTCTTTGTTTTCTTAACATTGGCAAAACCTTGGGGGTTTTATTACCAGATTTCATGACAGTGTATCATGTAATCATATAGAAAGATCACAGATTTTCTAGGCAAGTTAAATTGTTTCTTGGTTGCCATACAAATCTAACATGATGATACATAAGCAGGAGAAAATCATAACAATTATGTTGGTATTTTCATGGGAATGGAATTAACCTTGAAGGCTCCTAGTTGGCCAGGTGTTTTGTTTCTCTTTTAACTAGTTCTGCTATCAGTAGTCAAAACTAGAGGTGGTCTTGGGAAATATGTTTGCCACAACTTCCCATAAATATTTTTCTCCCATAAATACATATTATCCAAATGACCAACCTTACTGAACAGAATACAAAATGGTAGAAATGGGATATATTTAGGCTATATATAATATCTACTCTTTATTAATCTCTTAGTTATAATATTGTTGCATTATTGAAGTATCTTTTGCTCCATGTCTTAGCATACTTTTCAAATTCTAACATAAATGCTTCTCATCATTTTGCTAAGCTTTTCCTGTTTGTTATCATCTTTCTAGTTCTTTGGTCTTTTAAAAATTTGAATTATTTTTTCAAGATTTAAGTTTTGGTTATTGACCCATTTAGTCTATTTTTCATTTTTCCTACTTGGGTTTTAAATTGCTTTTCTAACACTGACCTGATAAATGGGGCCATCCTGCATTCCAGTCTAGGTGCTCTAGTGCTCCAGTAGTTACATTATTATTGTTGTAATTTCGGAAGTCAGTCCTTTGGAAATCAGAGGCTTAGCAATATATTAGTCTACGTTCTCCTTTCATCTGAAATAATTCAGTTCACAATTGCTATGTCAAAAGCTACAAATTTTTCGACAGACCCTGTAGGGACTGTCCATCTTACTGAACCAAAGTAAAGAGTACCACTACTTTTGTTCTTTTTGTAAAGAAATACATGCACAGTCCCAATCAAGAGGAGTTGTTCACTGCCATTCATAGTCTCTCTTGTTGTTTGACCTCAGAAATCTCATATAGTGTCATAATACTGATAGTAATTATTTGAGCTGGGATCGCAGTTTGCCTCTGATGTAAGAACTTGTCTTTGTTTATGGATGGCACGCTGATGCCACCAGGTACTTTTCTAACTTTTTGTAGCTTTGTTCCCTTTGGAAGGTCATGCAGACTTTCCAGAATCATACTTTTTAAATATATCTTTAAAATATGATAGGTTGACTTTCTGTTGCTGCTGATACCTCCGAGTTGTGTTTACTTGCCATTTCAGGGGTATGAGAAAGCTGTTCTCTGGAAAGGTTATGGTGAAGCATTTACTTAGTGCAACATCAGTGTTTATAATTGTACTTGGGAAAAGATGACAAGTTCTTAAACGTGGAACTGGTT
>VWZD01000536.1:850190-898701 GCA_013396695.1 Sakesphorus luctuosus | reverse complement strand
AGAATTCCAAACTACAACAGGTATGAGGTTGGAGGGTTCCCTTCCCCTCTTTGCTGGAGAAGCTGCTTTCCCTCCAGGAGCCTTCCTGTAATCTCCCAGGCCTGATGTACCTAAACAGCAAGCAAAGCCCATGCAGAGGCAGTTTGTCCCTTCTCCAGACCCGCTTCTGCCTGGATCCAGTTTGGCTGCTAGTGGGGGTTGCTGTACTGTACACCAGAAAAGCTTCATCTTCTATTGCTCCCTGCAGTAGCTGCAAGACAAAAATACCATGGTCCCCATTCTTCACATTCACTTCCAACCCCAGAACATTTACAGCTTGCTGACCAGACATCATCCCCGAGGCACTTCACAAACCTCTTCTTTTTTTCTGATCCTTGTCCAACTGTCTCAAATTTCCATGTTATTTTTCCTCAGACTTTGATCTACTTCTGACCCAGTGGAAACAATGCTGGGAAAACAAGATACACTGAAAAGCTGCATCTATCACTGAAACACTCTGTGAAAGTCTAGTCATTTAAAATATGGAGAGACAGCTCAGTTAGAACTATCATGAGGCATGGTTTCCTGGCACTAACACATGCACACACACACTATTTCCAGGGAACTTTGATGAATACAGCTACTCCACTCTCTCCTTTTTAGAGGAGAAATTCAAAAGTATTGCCAGCACTTGCTCATTCCAACCTTGTTCACAGCAAAAGACACAAGTCTTTAGAGTTCAGGCTTGGAAGGCATTTATTGCTTCTCTATGACAACAAAAACTTCATGAAGTTAGACTAAATGGAAAGATTTTCTTGGTATTAGCAGCAGACAGTTTTATATGTCCTCATGAATTTGTGTTATTAAAAACAATTGTGGAATTTTCATGCTAAGTATCCATTAAGGAGACAGATTATTCCCAAGGAAAAAAGTTCAATAACAGCAAAAAACAAAAGTAAATTTGTTTAGGCTTCATTTTGTTTTACGGTCATGCTTCCCTTCTGTTTTTGCAGTCCTATCATATGTTACATAACCTTATTTTATTTTGCAATTAATTTGTCTCTTGTTTTTCCACTTTACATCTTACAGCACTAGATCCTAAATAGAATTTGTTGTGAACTTGCACTTCTTAATTAAAAAAATTAAAATTTCAGTTAAAACCCAAGATATTTACTTTAATACAATAGTTATTCTCTGTATTAAAAAAAATAGGAAAACAACTTCTTCACATTAGCTCAGAACTTCTTAAGCAGAAGTATTAAAAAGAAGCAATGATTTAATTTAACAGCAGTAATTTGCCAGTAAGAAATACACTTCCATTGTTTCAAGTAGAAATAGTTTGTGGGGGAAATAAGTTTTCAAATATGTGTCTGCAAAAGCATGCAAATAACTACTTGAGTTTGAAGGCTTTACATTTGACTTATTACCCAGCTCAAATAAGCTTTGAAACTGATTTGGCTTTGTTCTGCAACTCTGATTTTCACAAGTTTCTGTAGAGAACAACAACAACATGCCACATGCAAAGCTGTTGCCTGTAGCAGGAAGTGCTAGAAGAGTCTAAAGAGTCATATTCTACGTGCAACGACCACATAACATGCTCGACTACACTGCAAGAAAACTCATCTCCACACTTGCCTGAGACATTTTTTCTCAATGCTGATTCTGACAGTCAAGCACACCACTGGAGTGCTGTTTAACAGCTCCTGGTTAGATATTAAGGTTTGGTAATTGCATTTTAAAAGCATGTTTTCATCTCAAGGGGAATGTGGGTGGGTTTGTTTGTTTTTCATTTCTTTCTTTGAGTGTTAAATGCATTTTAACAGAAAAAAAGAAATTTCCATCTTGATAAAAACAGAGACAATTCAACTAACTCTCTTACTAGACACTGTCGGTGTCCCACATTTCCAAACATCCCTGTCAGTTTATGACAAAGCTATGTAACCATAGTGTTCCATACTCTAGCATGACTTAGATCTGTGGGGGTTTTCTTGCTGAAATCAACAGCAGCCCATGGCCAACCTGTAAAACTAATACTTGGCATACTTAGAAAACAATTTGCTATACTGACATCTTCTTATGAGAGTCTTGAGATATCCTAGCTCCCCATGTGAAAAGCAGGAATAACATTTGATCTCCTCATGAAGAGGAAACGAACATAAGGCTCGGATGCAAATTGAGCCACAGTCCAGACAGAGACAATGGTAAACTCAAATACTGGGGCTGATGAGTGATCTAAGAACTCTTGAAGCATTTAATAGCTGCAAGTAATCAGCTGGACAAGCTGTTTTTACCACACCTCAGACTTGTTAGTTCTGGTGGGTTTCTATCCTTACTGACAGCAGATGTTCCAGCTCCCAGTACTAACAATGGCATGGCAAGAGCTCTGAAATCCCACTTCCACATTCAACTCTCACATTCTGAGCAGAGTTGCCCTTGTTCAGCCAAACTCAGGCACATGACAGACATACTTCTGGACAGACTAGGAAACTAGAACCTGGGTTCTGCTGCCTGAACACTCACCTGTGGTTTGGCTCCATGCAAGCTGGTGACATAAATCCCACATAATACAGGGCAGTAAGATTCAATTCCAAAAGACCTTTCAGATAGTGGCCTGCAATTGTAGAGGCTTCCTATTCTTCTGAATGCACATAAGGCTGCTCTATCATTCAACCGTTCAACAAAAATAAGTATCACTTGTTCAAGTCCCTTGCCACCAGGATCTTGGTGAAAAGAAAGAAAACTAGCAACATCTCTTACTTCCTTGTAGTTTCCTAGTCTTTTGCCATCCTTGTCAGCTATTTGCCTCCCTTCAGGAATTGTTGAATGTTACCATCTTCCCTCTTTTTCTCCCTTAAAGTGGTTCACAACCCCCTCTAACTATTGCCCATCTGCAGTCTTCAGTACCTTCCTCAGACAAGTAGAGGACCTGCCAGCAGCTCACTGAATGCTTATTCCCAAACCATGTCAAGATGAACGGATGGTGCCATAGCTCAAAAACACAACCCAGCATCCATCTCTCAGTGATGGACAGACAGTTCTATTTCTACGCATAGATGCAAGTTTCCAGTACCAAATTACTGCAGCAGGTTACAGACCTACCAAATATGCTCAGGTCAAAAATATTAAGTGAAGGTATGGTTTTGTAGAAGTCAAAAAGGAAGTATTCTAACAAGTTCAACACTATCAGCATTATTTCAGGTCCAGTACAAACCACCACATTGGGAAAAAATCAAATTTCACAACCCGTAATACTTACTTACCGAGTCCTCATGAGAAAGGGAAAGAGGAACAGCAGCAAGCCCATGCCACAAGTTATTTCTATTTGTACAACTCCCCTTGTGCACAGGCTCACCTATTTCTTTTTCACTACTGTCTCCTCAGTCCCCTTCATATCAAGGAAAGAGTGAGGGAATAAATAAGATATGAAAAAAAGCAGACTTCTACTGCCATGTAACCAATTTCCCTGGAAGAATATTCACCTTCAGTGTTTTCTCTAGGCTCAGATGTTAAAAAAAAAGCTAAGTTACCTCTGCATCAATCTAGTTGCTCTTGAAGGATGGCATTCATGCCTGTTGGCTTCTGCTGCTTCTTCATTCTCACTAAATTGCCTTGGAAGGACAGCATCTAAATTCACAGCTCTTCCTGACAGGGTTCATGATTAGTAATCAATGACAACTGCCAGAGAGTAATCTGCATTTTCCATGTATGTTACTTAAGCAATCATTTCAGGATCCACCTCTCCTGTAATAGATAAGATTAAGCCTTTTACACCTAACAGATTTTTTTGATTATTTATCAAAACATGTATAAAAAAAGGTGGCTCTACTGTTTCTGAAAATGCAACTCTACAAAGCTGACAGGAAGGACATTGAAACTTCTTAGAAATTACCATAGAAATCTCTTTCAGAATGTGAGCTTTAATACTATAGAAGAGTCATCATTATTCCTTGAATTCCTAAACACTGTATATACATAGATGATCAGTGAAATGACCAAAGTAACTCTTTTGTCATACTACCCATTCAGTCACTTTTAGAACAGCTGGTAGAGGGCAGAAACTGCCAAAGTAATGCACATTCCAATGCAACACAGAAGGAGAAGTTGTAACTTACAGAACCTAACAGAAGTTTAAGTCCATTTTTGAAAGTAAATCTTGGTCATTTCATATTTCATGCAAAGCAGTTCTTCTAATTCTTACCATGAGACACACGCCATGGATCATTTAAGACATCCTTGCAATGGATGACTAAAGAGAAAAAGGCTTCCTGTAAATTTTGGAGCAAGAAATTAAACCTACTGGTAAAAGAACAATTTATTATCAAACTCAGTCATAATACTGAATATGTACTATGAGACCTACATACTTCATCTACAGGAAGAATGTGGGGGTTTTGTTGAAAAAATGTTATTAGCTATGGTCTGTAATTCAAGTCAACCACCAAGAAGAGTTGAGGTGGTTATGATTCTTTATATTTATTGTTCACTAGCTGCAGTAGATTTTTTTGTAGTTACAAGAACACTTCAGATATACAGTTCCACTCAATCATATGGAAAATAATAAAATCAAAAATAAAGAATTCTCACAGTACTGTCAGCATTACCTGACGTCCAACAGATATATATAGATACAAATATATAACAGAAAAATACTGTTCTACCATGACTTCAGCCAAAAACAAAAAGAGTGATACCATTTCAGATATACACAGGAAGGTACTAAATCCTCAGAAGAACCACTTCAGAATTCTCAGGCAATTTCCAACAACACCCAATTGCAGACAGACACAGGAAATTAGCACTTTTCACCTAAACTTTTAGTATTGTAGTGCACTTGGGAAATAGTGTGCTTTACAAAACATGCATGAGAGATTTCCTTCCAACATCTGCACTTGTTAAGGATTAGCTTCATTCATTCAAAGTAGTAAGTATTTCAGAGACTAGAAAATGAAGCCTTAGCACTCAGAAATACAGCTGTTTGCGAATTCCTACCCTTCAGGGTTCTGAGGTTGAGGGACTAGTAAGCAAGATACAATAATGTTTCATTGCACTCTTCATTTCAAGATTAATGAATAACTATATCACATCAATCCCAGTGCAAAACCAAAACTTGAGCAAAATATGCAGGGTGCAGCACCTTCAGCACTTCCCCCAGCCCCAGGAAACTTATTTACACATCAACCCCAGAAATTTGGATGCACAACCAACCTCTTGGGCACACACTCCAATTCAGACTCATTTCAAAACCCTTCATCGACTTGATTCTTTTGAGGGCAACAACTGACTTGGTTGTTTTGCAAGCTCCTTTCCAAGGGGAGAGAGTTGCCAGTCACTCTCAGGCTCCAGTGTCCCTGTGACATTCCAAATTTTTTTTGGCCTTCTCTACTATGGTTTAAGAGCCAGCAGATGATGTGTCAGCAATTTCCATTATCATAACCTCCATTTCTCAGAGGTTAATAACTGTGATATTACTCTGCAGCTACACAGACCAAGCCACAAAGATTCCACCTGGGAGGAGGTCTATAGGTTACAGCTGGGTCTTCTTCAAATAAGGTTAATTTCTTCAAGCAAAGCAAGTCTTGTAATATTACAATGTTAAGATAATTTTTGAAACATCGAGGAAAACAAAATTGCCATTTAATAAATATTAATGTAAAACATGTAAAAAGGTATACCAAGTAAAACTGCATTTTCAGCTGTAGGTACACTTTAAATTTGATTTTTGTCTTTAAAGTGTTTGGGACATTTTTTTTCCCCATCTTTGAACTACGAAGAGAAAGGTTTCTAACCTCACAAAAACCCCACATTTGAACTTTGAGGCTCTTACATTCCAATAGACCTCACAGTCCAAACCAATCAAATGGTACAGTTAATATGTGAAGATTTCAATTTAAAACATTTGCTGTAGTTTTAAAACTACCTCAAATTCTTAATCTAAAAATGTTCATATTCAAATGTCTGCTCAGCAGTCCATATGTTACACCTGAAGGTCATACTCAGTTCCATTTACTTCCAGCACTTACAGGTTTACTGCAGTTAGCGCTACTCTGGGTTTTGATGCATTCTTAAAAATATAACATAAAAATATAATTAGAGAGAGTATTTCACATAACATTTTTTAGAACACCATCTTTAACTGTTCAATCTACATCCTTTGCTATTCTGTGTGACCAAGGTTAAGTACAAAGACCTTGGCCCCCAAAACATACTGATGACTTTCTGAAAGTAGTATTGAATCATCATCATGGCCAGGCTTCGCAAATGAAGATTTGGGAAGGGCTCTCCCCACATGGGTGTGCCCTTCCAGATTGCACAGTGGATTTTTTAGGTGAGGCACAGCGTGCGCAGAACTGGCCCCACCCTTTAACTCCTGAAGTTCACCTGCCATGGCCAAACGAGCTTGGTCAGTGATAGTGAAGTCCTCAGGACTAGAACCTACAGCCCTCGGTATTCCCAGAAGGTCTCCCATCCAGGTACAAACTGGGGCTGACCCTGCTCAGCTTGTGAGATCTGACAGGATCAGGCATCAGGCTGCCCATTTAACTGCTGAACACTGTCCAAGCTCACCTGGCCATGGCAAATGAACCTTAGGAGTTAAAGGGTGGGGCCAGTTCTGCGCACGTTGTGTCTCACGTAAAAAATCCACTGTGCAGGCTCGAAAGACACACCCATGAAAGTAAAGACCTTCCCAAATCTTCGTTCACGAAGCCAAGCCATACAATATATTAACATAGGTAAAAAACCAGTGAGAATTCAAAGCTGTATTAATGAAAGTGCTACTACATGCAAAGCAAATGTTCAGTTTTGATGCCTTAACACAAGGTCCCTCAAATTCCAAGTGTCCATCTGAAGATGTGCTTTTAGAGACTGAATAATGATTTAGCCTGAGGAAGTCTGAACTCTCACACAAATGCTGGGGTAGACACATAACAACTGTGTTTCACCTGAAACCAGTTCAGTCATGATTCTGCTCTTACAATATCTGGGTGCATTTTCCATGTTGATGGAAGACTTTTTACAGAGACCTTTTGGCCAGATTGAGGCTTTAAGGGCAATTGTAGATGTAACAGGGTTTTGCTTCTTGTGATTTCCTCCTACTAATATGACCATTGGATAAGCATTACGGAGATTTATGTGTATAGCTAAATACCCACCACACTAAATCCATGCTTATCTGATTCTTAAGTTTTTACAAATGCATGAAGTAATTATGATCAGGGAAGAAAAGCAATCCTCCCCCATCGACTTGCTTACTGCAAGAAATATGTAAATGCAGAATTACACCTGATCTCTTATTGCCATTCATGAAATGCACATATGAAACAACTCAGAGCTCAATGGGACTTGCAATTTCTCAATGGGCACCTTACATGTAACTTGACATTCTGCTTTGTGAAAAACAAGAAGGTATTAAACAGTTGTCTTCCTATATGAACTACTGACAATAGCTGCATTTTTCATCAACTAAATCTTCTGTAATTTAACTAGGAAGTCGACTGTTTGCTTACTGTAAAAAACACAGTAACTTCAGTAACTTGGATCTTTCTAGCCATGATATTAACATAAATGTTTAAACTTGAAGCACATGCAAACATAAGGACAGCAATAAAAATCATAGAATCCTTAAGGCTGGAAAATACCTCTAAGATAATTGAGTCCAACTGTTAACTTAGCTTCATATCTAAACCACATCCCCACATGCCGTATCCATGTTTTTTGAAGACTTCCAGGGACAGTGATTTCACCACTTCTGTGGGCAGTCTGTTCCAATGCCTGACCACCCTTCCAATAAAGAAATTTTTGCTAGCATCCAATCTAGACCTCCCCTGGTGCAACTTGAAGTCATTTCCTCTCATCCTGTCACTTATTACCGGGGAGAAGTGACCGACTCCCTCCTTGCCACAACCTCCTTTCAGTTTTAGTAGGTAGAGAGCAGTAAGGTCTCCCTTAAAGCTCAGTTCTGGTTAGCCAAAGAAATTAAATTTTAAGAATGGTATAGATATGACTGAATTACAACTGAACAGGTTCAATACTAGTGAAAAAGTACAGTACAAATTCAAGCATTTAGGAAGCAGAGCTATTTAAAGACATTTTTCAGGCAACAGCTAGTCTTCAATATGTAAAATGACAGAAGGAAAGAGAAGTTGTAGATCAGAAAAATACTGAAGGTTCTATTTCAGTAACAAGATGTGAGCCACAGCAAGAAAGGGGTGAACTCATCTCTTACAGCACCAGATTTTTCCATCCAGCATGTGCCACTCAGATACATCATGTCGGACAAGATGGCAGCAGTACCACATAACAGACTTATTTACCCTTGCCTTCTTTAGTCATCACAAAGGAGTCATCCACTGCAAATGACAGCCAAAGAACTTAACATTTTCACCTCAGAGACCCAAACATTGTTACTTTCAGAGGACAAAAGCTTAAATAGGACCTTCAACTGACAGAACTGTTGCAAGGTCAATCAGCATGCCCATGCCTCACTAACATCCAGCAGCATTTTATGTATTTGGGTAACAAAAATTCTGATTAGTTAAAACATCCCAGGTAACTGTTTATTCTATTGTAAAAGCAATTAGGGCACAGCTTAGCAGACTGCCTGAACTGCTCATCAATACCAGGAATAACAACAAACACAGAAATGCTATTGTTACTATTTCTTGTTTGACTACCTTTATCATACACAGATATCTCTTTATTATACCTTCTTTGAGACATTCCATAACAAATCACATTGAACATGTAAAATACATGCTCCCTGTCAGCAAAGCAACCACAGAACTCTTCCCAAGGGGGCACTCTACTTGTCCACTTCCAGCAATATGCTGTGAAATTCAGACTTTAATTGCTCCATCGCCGTCAGCTCGAAGGCCCCACTGCAGCCCAGCCAGGGCATGATTATGAGCTGCAGCTCTGAGGTTTACATTTGTGATGCATTGGCCTCTGAATATTTACTGCAAAACCTGTTTTCCTTCTAACAAGATATTACAGGACTCCAAGGCTGGAATCTGCCACTGTGTGTCAGATTTTTAAAAATTTTCAATAACTTTCTCTTAATTGTGAAGTTAAAGAAATCTCTCGAAAATTCAACAAGAGCAAAGACATGAGAAGCAACTTGTATTTCTGTATTCTTTAGAAGGAAAAAAAAATACTGGCACAGTACTAAGAGGCATTTTTGCATAGTTTCCAAAGCTCACACATCTTGGGGAATTTGGCACAACTCCTTTTAAAACAAGACTTACTCTCTAGTCACCTACAGGGATGGGCTTCACTGCATCCTCACACTTCACTGGAGGTGTAGGAGCAAGCTGAGACTGGGAAAAAAACCTGGCCACTGCAAGTTTACAGAGGAAGCAGATTAAAGAACATTATGATCTATAGACCACAAACTGTAGGAACACCTTATGAGCATGCCTCATAACAGGCTTGTTCCAAAGCAAGTAAACTCCCCCATGATCAATAAGCCCCTGAAGCAGATTCCAGACAATTTGTACAGTAAAAAAAAGAAAACCTGTCAAAGAAAAATAGCCAGCCAAGACAAAGAGGTAGAGGCTGCAGTTAAATGAGTGCAGCCAAAGGTGACACAAAAGGCTGCACTTAAGATACAGAAGTGTACTGAAGTATCTCAAAATGCCATTGGTCCCTATGTATTGTACAAACCATTCTTTTTATTCTTCCTCTCTTTTATTATTTCTTGAGTCAAAGCCAGGTGCTCCCTAAACTGATCTCCCATTTCAGAACTGCTGTACTCAGATGAATGATAGATACACCAGCTCAGAAAGGAAATAGTCTGAAATTTCAAATTTGCTTAAGCACCACAGCACAAGCTACTATTGCCCATTGTCTCCACAAGTGAGCGCAGCCTGCTGCAAAGAAAAGGATACATTTCTCCTCAGGACAAAACAGGATTAGCACAGGTCAGACACCTTAACCTGAGCACAGATCTGCATTTTTCTACAGATGGCATTTTCCAGTAAGGACTGTGAGAGCAGCAGCTGTGGGTGTGAAGAGAAGATTATTTTCCTTGCTAGTATTTGTGCCATGCTCTACCCCACACGTGAAAGTGTTGTGGTTTTACCCCAGCTGGCAAATAAGCACCACACAGCTGCTTGCTCACTCTCCAAGCCTCCCCAGTGGGGTTTGAGGCCCTCTCCATCTCCTTCCTCCAACACAGGGTGAGCCAGGACAGAAAGCATTAGGAAAAGGCAGTCAGTTACTCTCACTATTTTAAGGTAGCAGACCTGAGATAGGCTTGGCACACAACTCGTTTTGGGTGGTGTGGCTGGTCAGTAGCAGGGCTGACACTATCACTAGACCACGAAATTTCAGAGTAAGCTTCACATTCATTGACGACCAGACAATCTTCCTTTCCTGAGCATGCTGAAAGGAAAAACCTTAGGTTTTGAACACTTGATTTTCACACAAAACAATCTCTCCGAGCCGCAAGAGTGTCAAGTTAACTTACATCTCCTGAGCTCTGTCTTGTACACAATTATGCCAACAGCAAAACTGATATACACAGACAGTTACTGGCAACTTAGAGAAGACACACACTCTCTTTTTACTACTTTTCCTGTTAGACATAAGCATGCCTCATTGTTGTCGTGTTTCAAACTGATTAAACTCCTGCAGGAACAATGAAGCCCTTGATGTTTCTCAAACAACACCTAGCAAGAAAATTATGTTACTCCAAGCAGAAGGAATAGACAAACAGGACAAAAAAGCTTACATGAATAATACAGTTGATCTTTCCAAAGAACATTCTAAAATACTAAATTTTGCAACAGTGAATTGAGTGAGTAAAAAAGGTCAAAGTCAGTTTAACTACTGTATCATTTTCTACTTGGAAAGTTGCACAAAGACTTTCCTTTATCAGAGTCATTCTTATGGATATAACCTCCAAGAAAAAAACCTTGGGCAAATATCCTTAGGTGTCAACATTTTTGTCTGCCTTCAATCCCAGACCTCTTAAGAAATGATTTATGTTAACAGAACAATACAAACTTGTCCTAGCAGGAACGTGAACTCTGTGACTGTTCCCTTCTAAAATATATTCTTTTTCCTCATCTGTTCTCTTTGCAAATAGCTTGAATTGCCAAAATGATCTGACTCATCTGCCCCCAGCAGTGAGCAGGACATTAGCCCTTCTCACAGATAACCCTTTCTCCTTTTGCAAGCTGTTCTGACCATGGTTCAGCTGAAATACTAGCACAGGATCCATGGCTTCTGCAAGAGAAATCATGCACATTCTGGGGGACTGCTCATTACATTAACAGCTTTAGCACTCATTTCTTCCACCACTAAATGTCACCACCTTCCCAAACTCGGTGCTTGCATTTAATGTTAATAACAATACTTCCCACCAAAAACAAGGATGAGCACACCACACCTGACTCCACAGGTCAGACATTCCTTGTAGGCTTGAGACCTGGTCAGCAATTGAGATACATGCCTTAGTTTTGCAGAGATGAAGCTCAAGGTCTCAGATCACTGCTCCACACACACGGACATGTATCGGTGCCAGATGTTTCCTCTCTGTGTCGCAGACCTACAACACTAGGCATTTTGTATCTTCAATCTCTATCTTTAAAAGCAGCACATGCCTTATTTTAAATGTATTGAAAAACAGGAATTAAGGGCACATGTATAGCAATAAGCCATGTGGCACTTATCACAATCCAGCTCCTTCCAGTTGCCTGCACAGACTGTGCTGACCAGATGGATACATGAAATATGTTTTCATAATCAGTTTAGGCCTATGCTGAAGTAAAAAAAAGATGGTCTCACCTTCAAATTTTAGCTCCGACCTAAGAATTCATTACTCCTGATCTTTTGCATTATTTTCTTTTCATTACTTTTAACTACCAATTTCTCCCTATGAAGTTCATTGCTGCACAAAAGCTGACAAGCTGCATGGTACTGAGGATCACCTTCTTGCCTGGGAAACTGGGTTGCTGCCAGATATTGTGAAAGAAAAATCTAAGCATCTACCTGTCATACCTGAAGGCAAACACAGTGGATTCATCTGGGAAGGTTCCTGTAAGATAGATAAAGGAGATTTTACAGAAAAGTCAGTTTTAACTTCAACCATGAAGCAGTGCTACTGTCCAGAAACCAGATTTTTCTGACTGGCATTCAGATCAGGGGTCTGTAGTTTCAGAAGTAGAAGTTGCAGTCTCCTGTCCATCCTGAAGCATTCTAGCCCTCTTTCCTTTTTCTCTTCACACTCATTTTTGCATCAAAGACAATAAACTTATTTTGAACAGCACAGAAACCTTGTGCTAGCTCTGCGTACTATTTCTACATTGCCCAGTCTGCCTCGGTCCTGTTCCACCATTGCACTACTGCATGTCACTCTACTGCTACAGAGTCTGGGGCATCGTGTTAACAGGCACAAAGATATAAGTTAGTAATCCTGGCTAGCAGCTACTGCATTCCTCAGAAATTTAGGAGGACTTTTTTTCATTTTAACCCACCTAAAAGCCAACAACTGTCCCCAGGCCTATGGCTCAGGCCAAGCACTTGTCTCAGTCTTGGAGACATCTGAAGGGCAAACAGAAAACACACAGCATTTAAAGGTGAGAGTACTTGGACATCAAACAGCTAAATCCACAGTAAACAAAACCCTGGCTCAGTCTGAACAAATAAATGCCTGAAACATCTCAGCCCCAGATAAAGGAGGATATGTCCATTTTTTTTTCCATCAAGAACTGAGTCTCCTCTGGTCTTCATATCTGTAGGTTCACTCCTAGAACTAGCCTAGAACAGTTGACATTCACTTTTCTCTGTGTCCATAAGCCTCTTTTTCAAGAGTTCTGTTCTGAATCCCTATGAAGCAGCTGAAATACAAGTGTGAGCACAGAGGTTTGAGAAGCAGTTAATTACTTACTGCTGACAGTGAGAGGTTTTAAGTTCATTCACCACAGCAATCAGCCAGACCTTTTCATTTGGCACAACCACTGGCCCACAGTCATACTCCAAAACCAACTCTGAGCTGATGCCTTCTATAAATTACTGAGAACCATGGCTGAGGACTTAAACAGTCAAGTCCAGCCACTGAATAGGCAACTGTGTTGGCTGTTACACCATGCTGGCCACCTGCTACATACCAAAATCCTTGCTTTCCTTCACTAGGGTGGCACATTAGGATTGGCCTATTAGCCAAAGGTCTCCTTAGATGGCAGCTGACAGTGGAAACAGGGAATTACCCTAAGTGCCACTGTGCCACAGACCTCCCAAATTGCCAAGCTCATCTCTGTGGCACTGACTCTTAACTGTAGTGCCCAAAGTCAGAGACCATCTTCAAGGAGCCTGAAGTGAAAACTCTAATACCAGAAGGAATATATCTGCTGAGCTCATCCTGCAACACAGAAAAAGGCAAATACTGGATAGATTATTTCCCTGTCACTTGCACTGAAAATGAGATACACTGGATATGTTTTAACAGAGTGCAATACAGCCCCAAAGAAAAAGTGTCATCTGAGTGCAACAGGTGCCAGCATTCAAACTTCTCCAGCTCTGCCATATTAAAGATATGTCCTAGTTCAGCAGGTGGGACCAGTTGTCACTGTGTGGGGGTGATCAAAGCTATGTATTCTACTCCCTCTATTCATTCCCAAGGTCAATGGCCCATTTGCAGCAGCTTCCCAGGGAGTCTTAGCACCTCCATTCCCAGCCTGAGGGGGCGTAGGTGCTAATGGGCCATCAACAGTCCGAAAATAGCCCATGACTCACAGAGTTAATCACCCATTGTGTGAGTCCCCGCCCCGGGGGAGGGACTGGATGCTCCCTGAGGGCACAAAAAGGGGTAGGTAAGAAGACCACGGGAACCTTTTCGTTGGACCCAGAGGAGCAGCAGGACCTTGACAGGAGGAGACCACCACTCTGGACCAGCCATCACCTGCACCAACGGGTTTGTCACTTCCTTTTGCTTTGGACTTGGGGAAGCCACACGGGGCTCAGCACAAGGCTAACAAACCCCTTTGGGTTTGTACCCCAGGGCACTGGATTACACAGCTGGGTTTTGGGAGTTGGAAGCAATTTCCCTTTTGTGTCAGTGTATTTACCATAGTATTATTATTAAATTGTAGCTCTGACTTACAATCTCTCTCGTGTTGAGCTCATTTATCCTGCTGGTTTACCTCTAAACCAGAACAAGATACCCTAGAGCACTCTATCAATTACTGTGCATTTGTCAACACAGGGCAATTGCTGTCACAAGGTAGTGATAGATCAAAGTGCTAGTCCTTTGTTCATTTACATTTGCTGCATTAAGTCTGCATGAATGAAGTGAAGCTCAAAGACACAAAATGATGAAATCTTACTAACAGAACAAAACCCAATAAAAATTTAACTATTTCCCTTCTCTTCAACTATTTTCCCCCAGATAAAAGAATTTTTGGTGCAAATACACTTTTTTTCAAATACAATCTCTACTTATTTGACCATTATCTTCCATAACCATCTAAATCTACACTTTGTTCGCATATAGCAAATAATGACTTGAGGATCCTTTTCTCTTTCCACACTTTTGTAACGTCACTAAATGACACTAAATATCAGTCCTGTGCATGTCATGTGCTTTTGAGAGATCAGCTGGAATGAAGAGCATACTGGTGCAGTTGTAACCAGCATCATTTTTCATTACTTGATGTGGCCATAAATAAGGAGTACAACAGATTTACTCAGAAATAGTTTTTACCCATAAACCCACAACAAATATGCAACTAACTTAAGCAACATTACACCTATAATGAAGGTGGAAAATGTTTTTGAAATGAGATAATTTATATAGCTGAAAGAAGTAAACTCCAACTTGCATATAAAATACAGTAAATCCTATTTCAACACACACTTGGAGTTACCAAGGGAAGTTGTCACTTAAAGGACAAAAGTCCTTAAGAATATTTCTGCTTTAGCCACAGGGGTTGTGACTTGTCTCTCTAAACTTTCTCATTCTCTGGACATCATAATTAGAAAAAACACCATCATGGAGCTGATCCTCCTGAAAACTATGTTAAAGTACATAGAAAAAAAGAGGTGATTGTTGACAGCCAACATGGCTTCACTAATGGCAAACCACACCTGAAAAATTTGGTGGCCTTCTACAACAGGACTACAGCATTGGTTGATGAGGGAAGAGCAGCTGACATCATCTACCTGGACTTGTGCAAGGCATTTGACACTGTCCCACAGGACATCCTTGTCTCCAGACTGGAGAGACATGGACTTGACAGATGGACTACTTGGTGGATAAGGAATTGGCTGTATGGTTGTCCTCCACGACTCATGGTCAGCAGCTCCATGTCCAGCTGCAGATCATTGACAATTAGCTTTCTTCAGGAATAAGTACTGGTGTTTCAACATCTTCGTTGACAACACAGACAGTGGGACTGAGTGAACCCTCTGCACGTTTGCTGGTCATGTGGTCAATACACTGGAGGGAAGGGATGTCACCCAGAGAGACCTGGACAGACCTGAGAGGTGGGTCTGTGCAAACCTCACAAAGTTCAACAAGGCCAAGTGCAAGGGGCTGCACCTGGGTCAGGGCAGTCCCAAGCACAGGCTGGGCAGAGAATGCATTGAGAGCAGCCCCGAAGAGAACAACTTGAGGTGTTCATGGACAAGAAACTCAAAATGACCCATCAATGTGTGCTCACAGTCCAAAAAGCCAGCCATGTCCTGGGCTGCATCAAATGCAGCATGGCCAACAGGGAGAGGGAGGTGTTTCTGCCCCTCTTCTCTTGTGAGGCCTCACCTGCAGTGCTGCATCCACCTCTGTGGCGCCCAGCCTAGGAAAGATGTGGACCTGTTGGAGTGAGCCCAGAGGAGACCACAAAGATGATAAAAAGGCTGGAGCACCTCTCCTATGAAGACAGACAGAGAGCTGGGGATGTTCAGCCTGAAGAATAGAGGGTCCAGTGAGACCTTACAGCAGTNTCTTGTGAGGCCTCACCTGCAGTGCTGCATCCACATCTGTGGCGCCCAGCCTAGGAAAGATGTGGACCTGTTGGAGTGAGCCCAGAGGAGACCACAAAGATGATAAAAAGGCTGGAGCACCTCTCCTATGAAGACAGACAGAGAGCTGGGGATGTTCAGCCTGAAGAATAGAAGGGTCCAGTGAGACCTTACAGCAGTTTTCAGTATCTAAAAGGAGCCTACAAGAAAGCTGGAGAGAAACCTTTTACAAGGGAATATAGCAATAGGACAACAGGGAACTGCTTACACAGACTAAGTTTAGGTTAGATTTAAGGAGAAAAATTCATTTCCCAGAGAAGCTGTGGATGCCCCATCCCTGGAAGTGTTCCAGACTGGGTTGGATGGGGCTCTGAGAATCCTGGTCTAGTGAAAAGTCTCCCTGCCCATTGCAGAGGGGTTGGAGCTAGATGATCTTTAAGGTCTCTTCCAACCCAAACCATTCTATGAAACAGTATGAGAACACTGATTACTTGCTGTTCCCCAACAACCTTTTAAAATGAGGACATAATATAGCAGCTTTCTATTTCTCTCATTGTAGAGATGAAAATTTATTAGATCACCTGATCCTTCCAGGGGAAGCAGATACATAATTCTGATGCAAAATCCATGTATTCACATCTGCGGTTACAAACATTTAAACCTCAGAAATTACGTTCTGTTCTATGAGAGGAGAGGGAAGCACAAACATTTATTTGGGTGCCTTGTTGGGGAAGGAAAGGGAAAAATATTAATCAGCATTACCTGAATTCAATAGCTGAGCATTAAAGCCATGGAAACCTACAGGTACAACTCTGTAGCTTACAGCTGAAGTTGCATTAGAACCACAGATGTTTCAGACTGGTGCATTTTTCTTTTGTTATACTAAAGCATTCCACAGAATCACCACTAGGAAGGCTGCTCAAAGATTTACTTTAATGTGGGAAAAACATAATTGTGCCTCAGACATCTCAGTCAAAAAGAACAAAACAGTAAAAAAAAAATAAGTCATTTGAAGTGCAGACTCTAGCTATGCCCCTGTTAGATATCAAATGTTTTCAATTTAATTTAACTAAGAAATTTCTCTGTTTATCACATTTTATCAACTTGAATGACTGCAAAAGAGGTATTTTAAGTCTCTACTGCTAAGTTATTTGAGAAAACGTGTGTAATTTAGCACATGAGCATACCGAAGCTACAAACTTAGCTATTACTATATTAATAGTATTTATTTTGAACTTTATGATTCTTTTTTACCTATTGTGAAAAACATTTTTATAGAACATGTATTTCCTTTCAAAGGAAATCTGCAACTTACACTACAGCCATTTTGATTCTATCCTAGAACCCTTTCCAGAAGCTAAAACAGCAACTCATGGGGCTAAGTTTCTGTTTTAAGACTAAACTGTTACCCTCTCTTGCAAAAACCTTGATGAATGGTGTTCTGTTTACCAACTTAAAAAAACCCCAAACAATATTCCTAAGGCTGAAAATATTTACAGGACTATTTACATACAGATATAAAAAAGACAACACACATGGAAGGTGGGATGCATCTGACCTGTCTGTTGAACATCAGCTGATCTTGGACTTCTTGTCCTTGCACCTGTCTTCTTTTCCAAGATCTGCCTTTGCAGTGTGATCAGAAGCAGCTTCTACTGCAAATTATACAGCTCTGGAAAAATTTCTGATATAATGAGAAGACAGAGAACATTACTCACCCAGCCTTTGAAGGGGCAAAAAGACTAGAGACATTTGTGTTTGGCCACTAGCAAACAAGGATGTCACAGCAAGATGTGCCTTGCATGTATCATGGTTATAATGTACTTACCTGTTTCTTGTCACTGAGTTATTGAGGCATTGGGTGCTGCTAAATCAATAATAACCAACAGAAGCAAATTCATGAATAGCACTATTTCCTTCACTATTTTAACTATGCAGCGGATGCTCAGCTAAACTAACTGTCTTTCCTGCCTCCAGGGGCCCCAGTAGCAGTCAAGTTGGGACTTCAGACCTCTAACTCCTGGATAACAAAGGCCATAAAACACAGTGAGATTACACAATCCCTACACTCCCCACAATAGTTTCTTAAGAGGCAGTGCCTGGCTCTAAGTTGCACTCATTTTCACTTCACTTAATTTTATTTCTAGTAGTATCTGTGGTTTGGTTCCCATCTATCAGGGATCAAAACACCCTCACTGAAGCACCCAGATCAACCATTGCTTTAGATATGAAAGTTTTATGTGCAACAACAATGAAATGGCTTTTCTACCTTCAGGAAATTTAGCAGCAAATGAGAAATTGGATTTTTTGTGTCACTCTACTATGCATTACCAAGTAGTCAAAGTCTCACTAATATGAAGTGCTACAACTATCTTTTTTCCCCTGATACTGCTGTTATTTCTTTTACATTATATAATTAATCTTTTCCATGTCTGCACTCAGTATACTTGTCACACAGCACCATCCCCAAAATTCTTGTTACAGGTCCTCAAAACAGCACTGTTTACATTCACACTTACTATTTACCACACAGGGTCTGAAGAGTTTGCATATCTGCATCCAGCCCTTATCCACAGTTTTCTATTTCTCACACTTACCATTGAAACAGCTATTGCTGGAAAACCTTGACAATCCTATCCAGATAAGCCATAAGTAACATCACATTACTATTATCCAACATTGTTCAAGTAAATCAGAACATGAAGCAACCAACTTATACAGATACCAATCTTCGTAATACAGCTTTTTAATACTTTATCTAGCTATTCCATCAGATGAAGGTTAATAAATGCATTTGGTAACATATAAGTCACCAGTTATAAAGGGATCCAAGGAACTGCCACACATTCAACAACCTAGCAACATTTTTTAGAAATATACTACATAATGCAGTATGAGTTTTGCAAAGAGGATTTTTTCCATGCAGTTAAGAAGAGATTATCTGCTTTCTTTTCTTTAATGTTACACCCCAAGTTTCATATATGGCATGATCCACAGCTGTGCAAATGCTTAACTTGCATCCATGTCAACAGATGTTAAATATTTCAGTCTCTGAAACCATGACCACAACATGGAGAATATCAATGGCTACACCTGAATATGCACATTTGAAATCTAGATCTTGACAAGCAGACAAAATATTTTCATTTCCTCCAACTTAGGGATTTCTTGATTTCAAATCTGAAAGAAACAGATCAGTTCATGCCACCTGACCTCCCAAATGCCAGTAACACTGAGTATTTCCAGGAGAACAGAAGTACATTTGAGCTCACTGCCTGGTTTCTTCTTTCATATCTAGTCTCAGGCAAACAGCAAACCCAGGTTGTGCACTACAAACTGTTTGATTCTGCTGTGACCCAGAGAAACTTCACTGACCTTTAAAGGTTAACAAGCATAAAATCTTGGTCAAGTAATACCTAATGCTATTTTTTAATGTATACAATTATGTCCAGGAAAATGCAGTGGGGGCACAGTCATATGAAGCAACAAAGGAAGTGCAAATTACAGCCTTCTATACACAGCTGAAGTGTCTGTGACTTAAAAATTCACTACTTCTTTACAAGATGGCTCTCTCTACAGACTTTCTGCTTCTTCCTGTTCAACTGCTGTGCTTGGATGCTGTCTACAAGTTGGCCTTGGATACTTGTTTACAGCATGAAAATAAATGTGTGATGTAGACTGATATAAATGTTCTTTCAGATTTACTTCAGGAGAAGAAATTCCATGAGAGAAATAGATTGCCTGGGAACAAATGACAATTGTCAGACCACAGCCAGGGTAGTATTACACAGACAACTGCAGCTCATTTTTTAGTCACCAGGCACAAGGCAAACACAGCACAAGGCTGTATTTCTCTCCTCCTATTTCCCATAACCACTTCTTTATATTTCACAGCTCTCCAGTCCCTTTCCTTTGCCCTCTTTTTCACTTGAAAGGATCATCACTTGAACTAGATACCCTGGTGCTATTTCCTCCTACTCTGAGAAGTACAACCATTCCTTCTCTATCTGTCTATAATTTGCCTAAGCAGCAGTTAGTCACATGGGTCTAGCAGCAAACATTCTGCACAAAAAAAAAAAACCCAAAGAAAACCCCTCCCCCAAAAAAACCCCAACCAAACCCTCCCACCCAAAACCCCCCCCAAAAAAAAAACAAAAAACAAAAAAAAACCCAAAAAGCACCAAAAAACACACAAAAACCAAAACAAAAAAAAAAACAAAAATAAAACAAGCAAACAAAATAAACAAACAAAACAAAAAACCAAACCCAAACTTTTAGGAAGCTACCCTGACGTTAAGAGGCACTGAACACAGCATTGCTTCTTGATGGTAGAAGGTGTTTCTCAGCTAGGAGAGGTTTTTCTAACATATGTTTTACAAAAGAAAAAAATTTAAAATATGCACTTCTAAAGTTGTATGTACAATAGCTTGATACTCATACAAAGAATTAAAAGTTCTTTGCCAGTCCTACCAGATAAAGCACATCATCAGTGCTGTGCTACATTCAGTAGCTATACCGACACAGTGTACAGACTCACTGAGGCCTGTCTACAGATTTGATGTACATAAGTGACAAGATAATTAAAAATTTACTGTTAGAAAAACAACTTCAGCTCTAGCTCTGGCAATAATTTAAGTAAGTCATTTAGCTCTTCATAACTTTGCCAGTGCATGCTAACTACATGAGTAAATGAAAAAAGCATGGTCTTTGCTTTGAGCTGGTCAGAGCAGGCTCTGGTAATGTTTATAACAGAGTCAGTACGTACATTCAGCACTTACTGTTAGGTGAAGTTGGTGAATAAAGAGTTCCACCCACTTTTGCTGGCTATGGAATTAATTAAGACAGGGATATTTGACTGTGAAATAGAAAAAGGCTATTTGTGGAGTAGGACCAAATTTTCTTCCCTGACTTAATTTAGAAACTACAGTCACGAGTGTGTGTGAGGCAGATGCTGTTCTATTCCACTACTGCAACAGCTACTAATGGGCACTATATTCTTCAGGACCACTTACGCAGCATGTGGATAACTGCTTCTAAGCAACTGGCTTTCTGCCTACATAATCCTTCAGATAGATATGTTGCCTTTTAAAAATTTTGGTCTGATCCAAAAAAATACATTCTAAAAAGCAACTCCAAACCTAAGTAACTAGCATTACAAGTCCAAGCAAACAAATCCAATTCCACTGTTCACTGACATACCAACTTGTTTAGCAGCACTGGATCACATGTCAAGAAATCACTTTCCAGTACAAAAGTTGAATTCCCATGTGTCCATTTTACAGCTGAGTTATCTGAGACATCAAACAGGATGAAAGTACTAAGATCCCTGAAGAAAGCAGGGTCAGGCTAGAGCATTAGTAGATATGAAAACAGTAGTCATTCTTCTGGCACAGTATCAGTGCTCACTGACTTATGACAGTTGGTCTGTCTGCAGTGTCCCATTTGAACTCTTGTTGTCCAATTACTGAGGTAACAGTTTCTCCCTAAAATACTTTCTACTAAAGGTGAACATCTCCTTACTTTCACACAACAGCCTTTATTTACAACACCTGCCTTCAGAAAAAATCTTTCAAAACAATGGCAGCCCAAACCAGTCCCATGGTCCTGTTGTTTTACTTTAGGTAAATTTACTAGGTTCTTTACACACAGATTCTGGTCTCATGACAGTTTCTAAGATCTCAGATATTATGAATTTTATCAAATCTACTAGATTTGATGTCCAGATTGGGATGTTAACATGTGGTCCTTATATTTAGCATTTTTCAGCTCTTACCTTTTGTAATCCAAACTAACCATTTCAACTGGCCATTCTAGAGGATGACGTGTTACTCTAACATTGGAAGTCTACCCATAACATCTCTCAGAATACGCTTAGCCAAGACCAGCATGCAGGAAAAAGTTAAAGGCAACTATTCACTACTGACCACAAGCACTCAATCCACTGATAAGAAATGCTTGCCTGACACAAAACTCATCCTGCTGCAGAAACTTCTGGCATTTGATTTGAAAAAAACCTCCAGGCATGATACAAGAACAAGGGGGTAAAACCTCTGGAGTTCTACTAGAGTTTTACATATATCTGGGAACATTAGACATCAGTGTTGCTATCAGTACCAGGACTATCTATAGTGAATACATGGGGGAATCATCTCCCATTGTGCCCTGCACACCAGAGCTATTCCAAACAGTCTTCAAGGTTCCAGTTAACCAGATGCCTTTTGGTCCTGGCAGCTCCTGCATCCCAGATGCCTCTCTCCAGCAATGACCAAACCACTCAGGATCTGTCCCCACCAAGTTACCCAGCACCCAGGTGGCTGTGGACAGGCATTCCAGCACTGGCTGAAAGGTGAGATGCACTTCTCCAGACAGAAGCCTCACTCCTCACAAATCATAAGCAGAAAATTAGACTTAAGGTGAAAGGAGGGCAACAGCAGCACTGACTGTGGCTCTTGCTTTGCTTGTCTCTGGGCAGCAGTACAAAGAATTTAAAGCCTACCAGCCCTATCACACTCTGCTCTCCCTGTCAACCTGCCCCATAGGTGCAGCAGCTGTGTTCATTTCAGCTCTAATTCCCTGCAGCTCCAGGTCTTGCCCAGGGTCAACAGCCACAGATTGAGGACCACTGCCAAAGCAGAGATGCACACATTTCACTCAACCACCAGTGCCTCTAGCTTTTCTTTCCAGACTCAACTCTTCACAAGAGAAAAACAGTCAATTAGATAAAAGCCCTACACAGACAAGTTCAAGTTACATCTCTTTCTCGAACCTATAGGCATAAGCTATATGCACAATCTACAGGGTTGATAATTAATAATCAGTTTATAAAGCAGAAATGAGAAGCTGATATTAATCCACAGAAGAGTTAATCTTGCAGTCAAAAGATGAAAGAAGGCCTACCAAAAAACCATGGTAGCTAGTGAAAATGAATTACTCAGTCTAATGTTTGCCCTTTAAGTCATTCCAGACATACTAAAATATATCTGCTAGTGTTTTGGCCTCCAGATAGCCTACCTAGTAAATCAAAGCAAAAGAGTGCATAATTAAAACCTAGTCTGGTTCAGATTATGGAGTATACAATTTATTTTTACAAGTAGAGGACAAATCCCATAATTCACTTGACATTTCACCACTCTCTTGAAATATAGTCTTTCCACTGGTGAAAATAAACTGCGTAGCAGCTGTGCTATGTATTTTACCTAAATGTATCTATCATGTGTACAGTTTAACATATTTGTAGGAGTTTTAGGGGGCAGAGACAGCCCCTACTCAACTTTCACACAGGCAAGTTGAGAAAACATGATAGCAAATGGCATTTAGGGAAACAGAACAATAGTAGAAACCAGCAGGACACTTCATTAGTACCAGCTGGTTGAGAAACACCCTTTCCTTTTATTTGGATTCCTCTATTCCACCCTGTGTCTGCAAGACTCCTGTATTCAGAGTCAGTATGGTATTAACTGTGCAAATTTCACAGTTAGCATCTAAATAAGCCCAATACTACTGACCTTTGTAAACACATGGTCTTATACTGGGTGGGATTAGCAAAGTTGCTGATCTGTGCCTCAAGAATGATCTCCACCTATACAAATCCTCAAACTCACACAATTTCAGATAAATCCCTAATATATCAGGCTTATCTACTCCCTTGTGAACTTATTTCCTTGCTCCACCCATCCCATTTTATACAGCACATATGCTGAAGGCACACTGAATCATTCTGTACAACCTCCACTAGAGTGCCAATTCCATCCATTATCCTATAGCTACATAACTAAGCCTGTGCATTTGATGGAAGGTGTAAGAGAAGCGGGAATAGTCTCTGCGCATTCTGGTCCCTTTTTCTTGTGGCTCCTGTTCCATTACAGCCAGAACAACTGCATTCAAGTTTCCATAGCCATAGGTGATGCTAGTTGTGGCACATTTTGAAGGATTAACACAACAGTTTCACTAGCTACAAGCATTGAGATAGTTTCTGCAAAGAGAACAAAACCTTAATCCCAAAATATCCAGTCACCATCTTCATTACAACAGCCCCCAGCACTGCTTATTACTTGCTACTCCATGACTTAAGGAAAGTCTGTATTACAGTAGATGGAGAAGATATTTTCCTGTTGTTACTGTGTGCCAATATCTGTATTAACCTTCTCCCTCAATCTCAAAATAGCTCAGTTCAAAGCCAGGGATCAGAGCCTGTTATATATCTTCTATCTTCTCTTTGACCAGAAGCTGCTGGAAAGATTTCAGCTGAAAATGAGCACTTGCTTCAGGCTAAATTTTGTAGATTTGCTATATTGCTGTCTCAAAGATCTCCTTACAAAGCAAGACTTCTGAGTTCTGACACTGTCAGTGCTCCTGACAAGTTCTACCACCCAAATTATAAACTGAGAAGGGAATATTTATATCATCTGGTAAAACCAATAGTCTTTAGTAAAATTTACATGCATTAAAGCATGGACCCAGGAATCACTGAGCACCAGGAGCTCTGCTTTCTCAATGAAGTGTTTGTTGCAGACAGGAGACAAAGGAACCTCTCTCTAGATGAAGTTATCTACATATAATTTATGAGACTGTATACATTGAAGAGAAGACATTTCTTCTATTGTTCCCTTAGCATAAACAATTTCTATAATGCTCATGCAGCCATGGTAAACTAACTGAGAAGTGGGGGCTGAACACAAAGCAATTCCAGTTTGAGAATCAGCATCTTGCAGCCTTGCTGCTTCCACACCTATGCAGTCAAGAGGGCACACAGACATCAACAGGCACACAGACATTGGCTTCCCTTGCTGTACTTCTTCTTCGAAGACTAAGGAAGATAGCTCCAAAGAGTCAACCATCTCAAGGAAGAAGAGAAGAAAACCACAATTACTAATTGGCTGAAGTGCGTTTATTTGAGTAGGCAAACCAGCTTTAAGAGATGAAAGGGCAGTTTTTCAGCCTTCAGAGTGCAAGCTCTGATAACAAGGGAAGCATTGCCAAGAAAATTATTATTACTCACAAGTTAAGGAATGGCTGAGACAAACCCAGAAAATCATACACAGAAACACACTCAGACAAGAAAACTTTGTCCCATTAGCTCTGCCTTGACACGTATAAACTATATTTTTTGCCGTTTTGTACTGTCATGTTAGTTACACTGATTCTGTTACTCTCAACACCAGCATGTTTTCAAGTCACATGAGCATATCCATGGCTCATTTCAATCTCTGCAGAAGAAGTTATCCAACTGGGGTGATCTCAATCACCCTCAGAGGAGTTATTAACCCTTGGGATCATGCAGCTGTTATGGTGACAGGGAGAATGCCCCCAACATCATTTGTCCTGCCCAACAAATGCACATAACCTCCCAGGCATGATGGCTCTCTCCATAGGCAAGTAGGATAATAATCATTCTCTCTTGGGCATAAGATGTCCCACACATCTTAAAAGGTGAACTGCTCTCCTCTGGTGCCCCTCAACTTCAGGAGACTGGATAATTACTTATCCACACAGTGCAAAAGGTAATGCTGTATGAGAAGTGTCCTTGGTCCCTGATCACCTCTGCAGACCACAATAAGATGGTTTGGGACAATTCACATTTGACTTTCCCTTGCAGCACTCAGAAACCATAATTCAGGTGGGCTAGTATTAGCTCATTTGTAAACTAAAGGTACAAGACAAGGCTCCATGTCCTCCTTTATCTGAAATAAGGGGGTTTTGGATCAGGTTGCATTTTCCCCTTGAGAAATATTATGGGACACATTTGCCTGGACATGGAAAGGCTTTGTGTGGCCTCCCATCACAGCTTCAGGCTACTTCTCTCAGAAATCATCTCCAAACCTAGTGAGCCTAAAAAATTCAAACCCCCAAGGGATGCTAAACTTTTACATAACTCTTGGCTGCATTTTATAACTTGTCCTGTCTGAGCAAATCTTAGAAATACAGTGATACTTATTCTTTTCTAAAGAAAATCAATGGAAGAGCAAAGACTTATTTCCACCTCCAAGGATGGGAGCAAAACCATTCACCTTGAGCCTTCTGTCAAGCCTTCCTCTAAGGAATTTTAAATCCAGAAGGTACACCAGAGACCAGCATAATCGAACAGTTTGCCATCCAATGCTAAAGAAATCTCTGTAAGGCATTTTTCATCTAACAAAAATAAATCCCTGGTTAACATGCTATGTGTTTCTCAACTTCAGGAGCCTGGATGATTAGTTATTCACATAGTGCAACAAGTAATGCTGCATGAGAAGTGTCCTTGCTCCCTGACCACCTTGCAGGCCACAGTAAAGTCATTTGGGACAACTCACATTTGGCTGTCCTCTGGTACTTGGAAACCCTAACTCAGGTGAGTTAGCTTTTTTTTTTTTGCACAAACCACCAACAAGACCTCTTGATAGAGGAGGAAACAGGTTTTTAAGACAAATCCATTACTGTGTTTATGATAGTATTTTTTAAGTCTCAGCTAAGTAACCTTTAATCTTTAACTGACATTTCTAATGCACTAGCCTGAAAGCTCCTGTGTTCAATGAAATGATGCTTTCTCTGTGTTAATACTGAAAATAAACTATGACACTACTGTGAATCACTGTCTGTCCTTAGGAGCTTAAAATGTTTCAGCACAGATTAGGAGCAGCAATGAAGACCAGCTGCAGAGCACATCAAGAATGATCCATGTGATACAGCAGCCTCTGAGAATTAACCAAGTGCTCTATGGCTGGCACTCAAGTTTTATGGCAGCAGATAGGTTGTTCAGTGTTGTAGGAACACAACTTCAGGAGGAGGGATAGTCTGGAGAAAATCCTGAGCAGATTCCTACAGTCACTTATGAGAAAGGAGAGTTCAGTTCCTGCAAAGCACACAAACTCCTGGTGGCAGGAAGCAATGCAGTCAGGTGAGTTTAAAAGCTCTTAATGACCGAACATTCTTTACAGAGATTTTCATATACTCTGTAGCATATTTCCCTATTCTGGGTACTGTTCTCACTGCTATTTAGAAAAACTTGTGTTGACCTGTTTCGGTCCTTTACTAGACAACTGCCATAAGGCCACAACTATCCTTGGCGTCCTGGTTTAAACCCAGATGGTAGCTAAGCAGACACTTCCCCAACAGTGGAATGGGGAGGAGAATTGGCAGAGTAAAAGTAAACTCATGGGTTGAGATAAAGGCAGTTTAATAGGTAAAGGAAAGGCCATGCACACAAGCAAAGCAAAACAAAGAATTAGTTTACTACTTTCCACGGGCTGGCAGGTGTTCAGCCATCCACAGGAAAGCAGGGCTCCATCACATGTAGCAATGGCTTGGGAAGACAAATGCCATAACTCCTTACAGCCTCCATCCTTCCTTCATCTTCTCCAAGATTTATATGTTAAGCGTGACACCATATGGTCTGGAATATGCCTTGGATCAGCTGTCCAGGCTGTGTCCCCTCCCAACTCCTTGTGCAGCTGCAGCCTCCTCCCTGACAGGGCAGTAGGAGAAGCAGAAAAGGCCTTGACTCTGTGCAAGCCCTGCTCAGCAAGAACTAAAACATCTGTGCTATCAACAGTGTTTTCAGCACAAATCCAAAACAGCCCCATACCAGCTACTGTGAAAAATATTAACTCTACCCCAGCCAAAACCAGGACACATGGAGAAGGCAGCTCATACTTTTCAAAGAAACTAAAGTCCCTAATTAGCCATGCATGAAAACTAATTATGTCATAGTACAGTCAAGAGATACAAAGGCAAACCTTAATTGAGCTGAACTGAGAACCTATGGCAGGTGAGGTACAAAAATCTTGGAATTCAGCACAGGCTGTTCCATCCAACTTGTCCTCACCAAGTAACTTGGATATGCCTGTGGTACAAACTCCTTTGCAGTATGGTCACTGTGGACTGAAATGGAAATCCACATTCCGCCACCTGACTGTCATAAGGCAAAACTCAAAGAAAGTGCCCTCAGTGAGGGCTGGCACAGCTTCCTCTCTTGCTCTTCTGCTCACAAGTCGCACACGCCCCACTGGCTGATGGCAGAATAAGGTGCAAGAGCAGCTTGCTGCGTCCTGCAAACACAGCCTTCCCTCTTGCAGTGGAAAATTCCACTGTGGGGACTCAGCTGCCCATTAAGGGAAACTACCCAGTCATTTCACCCTCACCGGTGTGGAGATGCAGTGGCTCTCCTGGTCACAGTGCATAGCAGCCATTTCCAGGAAACAAAAGAACAAACTGCATGAAAAACATGAATAAAATATAAAGGCAATAAAGAAAAGCCTTTATCACAAGCTAAAACAGTACTGCACATTTGATCCTTTAAGACATGCCTCAGAACAACTAAATGGTTTAAAGAGTAACTTTTTAATGAGAGATAGGTCAGAGAATATTTTAGGTACTAAAACTGATGCCATTTTTACAGGGACCATTTGTACTAGAAGGTAATCTGACAGGATATTTTCACTTGTTTTCCCAACTTGCTTCTGCTGCACATGCTTTAACCTTGTGATCCATTTCATTCAGGTATTACTCACTTGCTCATAATTAGGCCCATGTCAGCATACTTGTGTGGAAGTAGTGTCAAAATACACTCCCTTTTCATGCAACACTAGCTTTCAGAAGTACAGTTCTGTTAACTTGGGCTGGGGTCACTCCCTCTCATGGACTACCCCTTGGAAACAAAGGCTGTTACTCCTGCACATCTTTAGCACTGTAGGACACCTTTACAACTCCATGCCTGTTACACAGGAACATGTGGCACACTGAGCTGCCAGGACTGTTAAATCTAACCCACCCAGGACATGTGTCCCAGCCACATGCAGCTCACCAGACTCTATTTAAGAGGAAAGACACAGGAGAGGTTCATAACTATAACCTTGCACACAAACCAGCTGTTGAACACCCAAAACTAACAATCTAGTTAAATTGGCTGGGAGACAGAATCAATGTTTCATTTCTGAAGCCCTTAAAACATGAGGAAACAGATTCCCTTTCTAGGTACTGAATCTAACTTGCAGAAATCCTAAGCTGACTTTGTAATGCTCTGAGGAAAATCAATCCCACTAAGTAGAAGAGGTTTCCCACCAAAACAGAATACAATTTCATTTTGTGAGAATGCAATGATTTGTTCTGCTAGCCCCAGCAGCTTAGGAATTGATTGCCATGTACTGGTAAGAAAGAAAAGCCAACCATTTGCACAGATTCTCTCCTATTTTAGCACAAGCTAATGCCACAATCGATGCAGATAACAGCCAGAAGCAACTGCAGCATGTCAACAGAGGAAGAAAATGCCTGAGAGCTCTACAAATGTGGGAAACAACGGCCTTCGATGAGCACATGGAACATATTTAACCATCTTCTCCTTGAACTATTGGAATTGGTTTAGACCTTCAGGGACAGGTGGTAGCTGACTGGTATCTCTCTCCTAGTCAGACATTTCAGTCAAAATAAGTCACCAGAAATTAATACACTATTTCCCTCCCAGCTCCCACAACATGTATAAACACACCCAAACATCCCCAGTGGTTGCTGCCAGCACAGGATGGACACGTGGATTTATAAAACTCCCTTGACACAAAACAGTTTTCTGCCACACATCCACTTTTTACCAGCAGCAGCTCCAAGCTGACTGCCCCACAATCTGCACTAGGATTCCTCAGCACAGGCTGGTGCAGGCACAGCTCAACAATGAGATTAATGGTTACAAGGCAACAAAAGCAATATCAGGGTAAAACCAAATCTGCCCCTGGGCAGAGAGAAGAGGAATAACTGGCTGTGAAATTAACTGTCTGCACATCAGGACATGTAATTGAATTGTCAGTTACCTTTTTTCAATCAAAAACTATGCAAGAATCCACTGTGATGAAGCATTACAGCTGATAATCCAATCTCTGTCCTTTGGAAAGTCTTTTACCAATCTGGCTCCCAAAGGCTATCCATGTTCAAGACTGGAGGAAGTATACTGATGGGAATTCAAAGAGCAGCTACACAATTTCATGGCCAGCATCATCACCTGTAAATTATGTTATGAGTAAACCCAGTGCCACAGGCTCTAGCTGACAGCAGGAGGCTTTTCTGAACAACCTCACCATTCTGCTAACAACACCCCACACACATGCAAGGTAGGGAAGACTGATTTGAAAATCCCCCACCTGCTCTTTCATTTTCCCAAGTAACCAGCTGTGTCACTCACCAGTGCTAGCAAGATGTGTCACTCACTAGTTCTCACTAGCAGGCAAGGCATAATTATTACTAGCTTCTCATCCATGTTTGACAACTCTCCTGCAAGAAAGCAACTCAGGAAATAAAAATACTAAAAAGCCAGGTGATGAGAAGACTCAAAGGCTTATGTACCTATGTGTATAACTCCATCCAACACAGTTCTTCAAGCATTCCAGCATTACTGCTCAGTAGTCGTTCTGTCTCTTCAGTGTCGAAGACCAGACACCACTGACACCCTCACTGCCATCACTCAGCTGTTACTCAGCTAGCCCAAAGCACTCCATGGCTTGTGTCCAAAAGCATGCCCAGAGATACCCAGTCACTTAATGACACTTCTACAGTTCTGGCCAAAGGCCTTGACATCCCAAAAGGGCTTTGAGAAATCAGATACCATACCCCCCAACAAGAAAGACCAAGCTCCCACAGATTTAGCTAACCCCACTCTCCAACAACCAGTGAAGAAAAAATGAAAAAAAACATTGATGATTTTATCTCCAAACAGAGGAATGCATACTACCACTGCTGGAGGATGCAAGTATTTGCCAAATTCACAGTACAAGCGTCATCCTGACTCCCCTTTCATTTTATCTCCTCAACCTGGAGCCTAATGTCACTGCCACGTTGCTTCCAGGGCATCACCTTGGACCTGTGTTCACAAAGGCTGCTTAAATCCTTGCAACACCAGTACTCAAGACTACATCAGCTTTTTTCCAGAAAGTTCACATTGCTCACAATGCCCCATGCTCAGGATAGCCCACAATTTTCCACAGAAAAGCACACAACATCTCCTTCAGATGAACAGTCACAGAGAGGCCGGGAACCTCTTTTCTCTTAGGCCCACAGACTTTCCTCACTAGTGAAAAGCATAGAAACTGTAATATCACTTCTAAGCAAGCATGGAGCATAAAGCTACCCAGAGGTAGAAAATGTTTTCCTGACTTAACTGTGGGAAACCACAACAATAACAAATTTGTTTTGCATGTGGCAACGTATACTCTCACAGTTCATTATTTTGATCAAAGAATTTAAATAATTAAATTCAAAACTTCAGATGGAATATGATCACTTTATTGGAAAATGGAATGTAACCTTCCACTCAGACCCAGAAGTTAATGTAGTTATGAACCTGATGTGCTTGATTTGCTTTGTTTTCTGACGCCACTCTGCCTCAAATCCAAGAATCACAATGACAACTAAAGCCTACAGCACAGCTGCTCTGCAGAAATTGGTAAGGTACAACCCTTTTCACCTTCAAATCACTTCACAGCTTCAAAAAGCTTCAGGCCTGAACAGACCATTAGGTCATAATGTGTGGCCTCCTGTAGATCATACCCTTAAACAGCACTGTTGCCTCTGGACTTAATTCAGCCAGCATTGACTGATTAAGTCACTTTCCAGCCAGGCAGCCAGTCTGGATTTCAAGACAGCAAAACAGTGGAAACCCACCCTTTCCCCTGGATACTTAGTTCCCCAGCTACAGGGACTTCTGAAAGAACTCAAGAACATAAATTCCTTAGCTCCTCCATAAAAGGCATTTACTTTTATAAATCAATCTGACCACTCTTTGCTGTATTGCCCCAATGTTTTAATACACCTTTGAAAACATGTATAAAAGCACTTCAGGCTTATTTATCTTAATGATTTTGCCAGTGCCAATATACAAAACAAAAATCAATGAAATACTAACATTCCTATGTCTAACTTGCATGCAGCCATTTCAAGGTCTATTTTGTGTTGACTCCTCTCTATACAGACTGTTTTGCCTTACCAGTCTTCACTCTAAAGCAGCATCCCCAAATATCATTCTATTACTTGCAGACTGGAAACAGAAATACTGAGTTGTGGCTGTTTCTAACAGAAGCCCTCAACAGATAAGGATTCCTTAACAGCTGAATGAGATCAGCTCATTAACTCTTATCCTATCAGCTTTGAACAGTTCACTCTCGCAAATCACAAACACCTGTGAAGTTCAGCACCTCTTGTCCTCTACACAATTACTTTTTCCAACGCTAGTGCTCCTACTTGGCTTGCTTGCTATAGCACCTGTTTTCCTTTAAGCCATAATGACTTGCACTGATACATTCCCATCTTGTAATTCTTTACTGAGTGAATCTCATTTTAGTTTTGATATATTTTCCCTGGGAAAAGCCTAGTGTTGAGTCCTAAACTAATATGAGCTTCTAGTCCAGTGATCAACTCCCATCTATTTGTCTCTTCACACATGCCACAAAGAGGAGAAACATTACTTACAATTCAAAGGAAAATTCCAGCTAAAAAACAACATTTAAAAAAAACCAAAGTAAATCTGGAGTATATCGTAAGGGTTTGTTTTGTTGATTTTTCCTGCAGAAGTTGTAACACCTTTTGCAAACAACAATAAAAATCCTTCTGATCCTGTCTTGGGTCTTCAGGTACCCCTATAATACAAATATAACTTCTCAGGCCATGCATATTATATTAGCCCCACTGGCTGGGTGTGCATCCTGAACTCCCAACCAGCCTCCAACCACACAGAGCTTCCAGGGAATTCATAACCTTCCCCTCTCTGCTAATTCTCCCCTGTCTGAAAAATCTTTATTTTGCATGGAAGGAAAAAGCATCCGATCAGAGAAGATGCCCTCAGGTCAGGCGAACAGGCATTGAGCTCCATTAGCAAAACCCCACAGCTCAAAGATATTGACCAGCTGCTGGTAAAGGAGGTTTACAAACATAGGTCTAAGTTTCCAGCCCCATCTCTCAGCACTGCTTTAAGTGAAAGGAAGTGTCTTGTGTCAAGCTACTGCTTTAGTTTAATAAATCTATCTATACATACCTATTGTCTAAAAAGTTTGTGAAAAAGGCTTTTGTGCAGATACATTCATTCAGCGACTCCTTATTCTATACACAAACCCTTTTACTATCTTTTTTTTCTCTGTAAAAAACCAACCAACCAACCAACCTGTGAACTAGGATCAAGTTTAGCTAGGTTCATTTTTGAAGGATTTTAAACTTTTTAGCACAGAAATAACCTGACTCAAACTTATAAAACAGCTCTAAGAGATTCTTAACATGGTAGAATTTGAGCTGTGTTTCAGTAACCAGCCTCCCACTACCGTACACTCTTGAATGTTGTCACCTTCTTTTTCCCATACTTGCCTTCATTTCAAGCTTCAAACTGTACCACATCTGTGCTTTAAGTCTCCACAGTGCTTCAAAATGGATGTGAATATAGCAACACAACACAGGTGATAGCAAGCACTACCATTTTCATTTTAAATCTGCAGTTTTTCTAAATCTTCCTGTGAGTCTTCATGATTACTCAATGTATACCCTTTTACAAATGAAGGCTTTGCAAGAGACCTGACATCTCACCTAAGGAAGGATAGAACTTGTATCTTAGGACATACTTCACTTTCAAAAAGGAGATGACCAGAAAAAGGAAATAGCATAGACTTGGAGCACATTCAAGTAATAGAGCATCTTACAAAGACTGCAAGAAGTCTAAAAAATGCTCCAACTATTCCTCCCTGTTGTCATACATTACTGCAAAGTAGAAATGCATGATGACAATTATATGTTTTCAGATAACAAACTTGCTAATTCAAAGAACAAAAACCTAGTCATATGGCTGCCTATAATGCTAGAGGCTATGAGGAGTTACAAGAAAAGGTCAAATGCAACACAAATAAGTAAGGCAATAAGTGACTATTCAGTGTTTTTCAGAGCAGAGAATTATAGCTGGTCATGGATTTTGACTATGTGAAACACTTAAGGAATACTGCACCTTGCTATTTTCCTCTAATTTTATATTTAGTGCAGTAACTTAGGACTATCCATATGTAGTAGAGACCAGCTAGACAGAATGTGCTGAAGAATGCAGCTTTCATGCCTCCTGGCTCTTGAAAACACTCGGTAACAGTCAGTACAAATCATTACATGATGCTTTAGTGGTGCTCAGGTGTGGAGCCACGGTGCAGGTTTTAAAAGCAAAGTCACAGGAGCAGTGCAATCTTTTGTATCCAGAAATAGTCTCATACAGACAATAATGGAAACATTTATGTATCCTGAAGTATAGAAGTTACAACAACTATTGCAGCATTTGAAAGCCAACAAAAAGATAACCATCCTAGGACTCACCCCAAAATATCTGATAACTGACAATATATGTTTTCCTCAATCATTCTCCCAAATAATCCACATAGGCTATGCTGTGAAAGTGTATCAATTGCTTGATTTATAGAACAGTAACTGATCTAGTTCCAACTCACCTACCATAGACAGAGACACTTTCCATCAGACCAGGTGGCTCAAAGCCACATCCAACTTGGCCTTGAACACTTCGAGGGATGGGGCATCCAAAATTTCTCTGGGCAACCTGTCCCAGTGCCTCACAGTAAAAAATTTCTTCCTAATATTCTAAATCTACTGTCTTTCTGGTTAAAGCCATTCCCCCTTGTCCTGTCACTCCATACCCTTGTAGAAAGTTTCTCTCCAGCTCTCTTGTAGCCCCTTCAGTTACTAGCAGGTCTAAGGTCTCCAGACTGAACAACCCCAACTCTCTCAGCCTGTCCCACAGGAGAGATGCTCCAGCCCACTGATTACCTTTGTGGCATCCTCTGGACTCACTCCAATAGGTCCATGTCTTTCTTATGTTTGGGACCCTAGAGCTGGATGCAGCACTCCAGCAGGGGCCTCAAAGGGCAGAGTAGAGGGGTAGAATCACCGCCCTCGACCTGCTGGCCACAGTGCTTCTGATGCAGCCAAGAGCACAACTGGCTTTGTGGGCTGCAAGCAGACAGCCTCTCACACACCAGTACCCCCAAGTCCTTCTCCTCAGGGCTGCTCTCAATGCATTCTTTGCCCAGCCTGTGTTTGTGCTTTGGACTGCCCTGACCCAGGCACAGCCCCTTGCACTTGTTGAACTTGGTGAGGTTTGCACATTTATTCTGATGTTCTTCATCTTGTGTATTTTTTTACTTTGCTATTGGGTTATCTTTTACAATTAATAACAAATTTATAGAGTAGTAACTACTACAAAGAACAAAAACATCACTTCATAGAGCAGGCATTTATTGTGTGTAACACAAAGTCTCTAAACCTTAAAAAAAAGGGGGACAGGTTTGCCCAAGTTCAGTTGCACATTATACTTAAAAACATTATATACTGCTTTGAATCGTCCTGCAAAGCCCTGTGGTAGTGTTTGCTCTTGTACTCTAAGCTTACTGTACTTGCCACTTTTAGCTCTGGTGGAGGGAAAACTTTGTGGTACCAAGTAACTATTAATTGAAGTACAGAAGTACAACCTATCCCCTGCATATGGCAAGCAAGCTTTTTAATATGCTCTAAGTACAGCTAAAAATTCACAAATCTAAAAAGCCCAGAGGCCAATTAATTTGTTCTTCAGTGCTTGCTATGGATGAACACAGTTTAATCACAAAATAAAGCTGGTAATGTGTTGATACTATTCCTCAAGAGCTGAGGCCTCAACACTGGTTATGTGTGTTTAGCTCTCCATCTAGTGGGGAGCTGCTGTTTCTGGCTCCTCACTGAAGTGGGAAGGATTCCCGAGGTCGGCAGTGGGGCCCTCATGGGCTCTGAGGGGTGAGCTCTGCTCTGTCCGCATTTGTTAAGGAACTTTCCTGTCTCACCACCCAGGAGCCAGAAAGAAAACTGTCAAGGCATTTAACTACTGCCCTTACAAGTAACAAACATAACACAATTAAGGCTAACGAGACTGCCATAGGGTGATAATGATTATCAATATAAAATTATGAAAGATTTTCAAAAGTTAGTTGATCAGATGGTTGACCATTTCTCTACTCATTTAATGTGAAAATTCAGTGTTCCTTACCTAAAACTCCAACAAGAACATAGCAAAGCAGTATATGGCCCCTGCCATTTAGGTTTGTATTTAGATTTTCATGAGAGTATCTTGATTAACCCTTGATCCCCAGGTTGTGCATCATATACCTGTATTTCAGGTGGACTGGGCTGATACTATCGAGCACACTTGCTCTGCTCTTCAAACCTTTTCTGCATATATATAACCTACTGGGTGAGGTGTTTGTCACCATCCAGCAGGCTGCTCTTAGCTGGGATCTAATTCCTGGTAAAGCCAGGTGCCTCCCACAGAGAACCTCTGCTGGTGTTAGCCCTATGGGTTACCATGAAGTGTTTCATAGATCCCATAGTGCCAAATTCAAGGCTTCTGGCCATTTCAAATAAGTGCACGCACATACTTTTGCTCTCTCGTATCCTTTTAATGAGTCCTGAAGACTGTGGATTGTATGGTGTATGTAATGTCCTCTCTATCCCAAAAGACTTATACAGCTGATTGATTATATAGTCACTGTAAAATGAGCAGCTCTCATTCAGCTGATGATGGCACCTTGTATCTAGGTATAACTTCTTTCAGCAAGGCTTTTACTATTTCTCCTATATCAGCCCTTCTTGTTGGAAATGCTTCTGCCCAGCTGTCTACTACCACTAGCAAATGCTTGTACCCAGTTGTGGGTGGCATATCTGCAGTCTATGTGCAGCCACTGAAAAGGGAAGTGGGCCCACGGTTTCTCTCCTAAGTCTGAGCTTGGTCAAATACTTGAGAACTTTTGGCAAGCAGTCAGCTCTTTGGGGCTCTTTTTGCAGTGGTGTGAATTCTGTCCATACTTTTTGTACTTGGCTACCTATTGCCGTTGTCCCTACATGGGCTTTGTCATGAAATCATCTAGCAACAGCGAGTAAATAAATACTCCTTTGGCAGAATCACCTTTCCCACAGCTGATGATATTCCATCATCATTGAGTTGACTCCCACTTGTTCCAATTGTCTCTTTTCTTCTGTTCAGCCCTTCTCATACCTACTCTTAGTCTGTCAAATTTGATCATTCATTCTCATTAACCATCAGAACCACAACACTATACTGTTCCAGAGGATGCCTGGCTGCAGACTTGGCAGCTGCATCATCGAGGGCATTCCCTTTATCAATTTCTGTAATGCCTCTGCTGTGGGCTGGGCAATGTATTACAGCAATTTCCACAGGTAACTTTACTGATTCTGGTAAATTTTTATTTCTTCTCCATTAAATACTCTTTTCCCTGCTGATGTGGAAAATATACTCTTTCTATAACATTCCTATTGTATGACATACCCCAAATGCTGCCCATGTTAAGTCTACTAGTTCTGCTCCTCGTGCACTCATCATCCTTGCTGAAAGTGGTTGTGCTTCCATTACCTGCCCATGGCTCACCACAGTATACCCACACCATTGCTGTCTCTGTAGAGTGCCATGATGAGCCACCTGGAAATAGAACTAGGTCTGGGTTATATAAGGGCACATCAGTTAAATCTGTCTGTGGTTTACTTGAAATATGCCACACCAAAGGTCATCTTGGTTTGAGGTTAGAGTTGGCCACTCCTGGGTTTCTTCTTTCAGAAATGGTTCAGTAAAAACCACTTATTGCTTTACAGAAATCAATCCTGGCCCACGGGGAGAAAAGGTATTCCACAGTGCAGCTGTGAACACTCACTGGTATTGCTCCTTAGAACCGTAGTCTCCTTTAAGTACCAGGGTGGAGCAGCAAATGCCTTAAATGGGAATGTATTTATGAATGACATACCTGGCACACCTTCCTCTGCAAAGGGCATGCTCCCCAAGGGCTGTATGCACAAGTGTGTGCACAAGCAAAAAGAAAACAGTCTCTAAACTAATAGTGATTATGTCTGCATTTCTTTTGAAAGGAGGGAAAATTCTCGGCCAGTACAACTTTGAACCAGTTACATGTAATTTCCCTTGAAAAATGTGGTCAAAATACTCCTCAGCCTTTAAAGGGAACACCATTTATGTCATCACTTTGCTCTTCCTTTCATGATGCTGTTGGACTAAGATGTGCAATTATTTGCATAACAAAAAGTAATGTTATAATTGGGTCTAAACTGACTGGACAGTTTCTTCCTCAGTAGTAGTAGCAAGATGCTTTGAAGCAAGACACTTCTTTAAAAATCTAGACAAGCATAGTAAGGGAAAGCAGGTGTGCACATTTTTCTTTCTCATATTAAATATAAATCTTTAATAGCACAGTTTTTGCTGAGATTGACATCCCGAAACCATGTGAATTCCTTTCTTCTGCGATGTTTGCCTTGTAAGCCAACTCAGTTTTGTTTCTGTGTGGATCCAAGATACATAGTTGAGTGGATGGAGTTTCCAACATAACGGATAATAAAGCATAAAAGCCTCTGAAGACTTAAATGTTTGTCATGTTTTTGACATGTGTAACTGGCAAACCACAAGGATGGGTGAAGAGTGCCCAACTCGAGACTGGTAAGAATTAGAAGGGCCACCTTGATAGTACAAATGTATAAGCATTTCAAGCTAGTCCTGCTTATCACATGACATCTTTACCCAGTTGTTGCATCTTAATGTATGAGTAAGTTGCACAGAATTCTCCAGCCACTCTAGCTGCAGTTGTTCAATCTTTCAAGTGGAGAATCCCTACCTGTCAAAGTCTCCTCTTATACTTCCAGTTCCAAAAAACCACTCTGAACACTTCTGTAAAATTACCAGTGCTGTCCTTGAAAATAAAGAGCATGCTTGGCTTAGCTTACTTGGCATGTTCTATCTTCTCATTATTTAATATATTGTTGCAACAAGCTCTCTTGGAAACACTGGTCTTTACCTCACCTCTCAGCACAAATAGCTCTGTGCCCTGATGTACCACCAGTCCAGGACAAGGCTCAGTATTTCCTTCAAGACTTCAAATTTGCATTTTAGAAAAAAAAAGAAGGAAAAATAAAGCTGCTATACATTTAGCATTTTCAGGGGCTGAAAACTACAGAAAATTTACTTAGTTCCAGTTACTGCTTAAAAAACAAAATGGAAACAAAACAAAACCCAAAACTCAGGTCCTTACAACACTTGAACCAAATGGCTTGGCCTTTATTACAACTAAAAGAAACATGTTGCTTCTATTTTCATAGCAGGTTTCAAGCATCAAAGGAAGTAATGGGCCACAAAGCTCTAACAATACAGTGGAGGAAAAAATAAAATTAAATAAACCAAACTCAAAGCTTGCTGCAGACATTACAGCTTCTTCTCCATGGAAACTGCAGTTTTCAGGACAGCAGAGTGCGATGCAGAGGCAGCAACAGAATCATTCTAAGCTTAGAGAACTGGGGGCCTGTCACACCAAGCATGGTATCACCTAATTGTGTCCTAAGCCATAGTGCAAGGCAGAAGACAGGGAAGTAAACGGGGGTTATTTGTTTCACAGTCCTGCTCAGTTCCCTTCTTCTGCCACAGCAGGCAGCTGTTTGCCTCCATCTGGACAATGGCTGCACAGTCACTGAGCCATCTGGGCCTCCATAGCCTGCGCTGTCCATTCCGGGGCTGTCTGACTTATCTTCTCCAGCAGGTTGTTAACTTGGAAACACAGTGACTGAATCTGCTTGTCCCAGGTTGGCAAAGCTTCACGAGCTGAAAAGAAAAAAAAAGATAAGAGATCCATATTAAACAAAGTAAGTCTTAGCAAATCCCTTGACTTTTCAACTGCAACCTTTCCATTTGCCACTGCCCTCACCTAATTCACAGAGAAAGCTCTCCCTGTAGCTACATCAGGCTCATTTCTGTATTCAAAAGCTACAATTATTTTGGCTGTTACAAGCCTAACTCCTGCACTGAAAGTAGATTTGAGCAGAGAACTTCCTGGTGAGCCTGTTCCAACAAGGAGATTGATGGAATAAATTGACACTTTTCTGTGGGTGAAGTGCTAGGGATTTTCCATTATGGCAAACTATGCCACCTCCTGGACACAGCAAGATGCAGCAGGCTCACTTCACACAAGATACTAAATAAACTTAATTTCCTTATCCTGTCAAGCACCATCTCAAAAAGCTTACTCTGAAAGGTGCTAAAAAAATAAATTCCTTTGGTTGAACTTACTCTCAAAATGAACAATTCCATCAATCTGATCAATAAATCCATTCATGCGACCCTCGGTTATCATCTGAGAAGCTATCTTCTCTGCCTGGAGTAACAAAGGAAGATGTTAGAAACTTCGTCCATTCTGAAAGCAGTTAAAAATTATTAAGACTTAACATTCTTATGGGTTTTTCAACAGCTGCACAGATTGTGGGGAAGGAATCTATATCTATAGACAATACATGATTAGACATATCATCAGTAGCATCTAACTCCACTATTGCTCATTCCACACTGTGTACCTTCTATTCTCATAAGATGTGCTAGGTATTTAACCTTCCCCCCAACATGCAATATTTAATTATTTCCCAATATTTAACTCATTTTCCTAATATTTACCACAGCTATTTTCTCATATTGCTGATGCTCATTGTATTTTAAAAAAACATTCAGAAAATGGATACCTTGGCTGCAGGGATCTCTAGTAATGCTCCAAGTTCTTCAAAAGTAATGTTGTTGTAAAGCTTGCTTGCAGATAGTAAGTTGTGCTCAATAACAGCTCTGTCCAGGATACTGGAACCTTTAGGATTAAGATGACAAAAAAAAAACCCAAGACATTATTCTATGATTTAAATTTTCATTTATATCGTAGAGCAAGTGAAAAAACACTTTTTTGTTTATTCCAAAGTGTTACATGTGCACAAGGTCCAGATGCATCTACATAGCATCAGTGTTAAGCTACACAGAGACAGTGAACAAAATCAACCATGTGCCATCCATTTAAGACAGACAACTTAAACCCTTTTATTTAACTCCCAGAATAATCAAGTAGAGCCCTTGCTACATAACTGAATGTCTGAATTGAGGGAGTTTGATCTCCTGTGATCAGTTCCTAGCTTGCCAAATGGAAAGAGTATTGCTTTGAGATTTTATTCATTACAGCTCTTAGGGGTACAATGAACTTCTTGTGATAGACCCTTACCTGATGTCTCTCTTCTTGACTGAACAGTTTAACTACTTTGCTCCAGAACCTCTAGTTGAAGATAAGCACATTATTTAATACCAACTAACCTGCATTCTTCAACTCATAAGGACAAACAATACAGGTTATAAATAAACAACAAATTGACCCAAGGAAAGGACTGCAGGAGATTGTTAGCAAGTATGTTCACCACAGTTTTCATTTCTGTGATTACATGGCTATTTATTTTCCTTAATCAACAATTATTGTTCACTAGGAAGATTTTCCTGGTTCAGAGATATGTCATGCTTATGTATTTTTCCACTTCAATATTCTTCTAACATAGAAAACTGAGACCAGTATGTCTAGGGTTCCAGTGAAGTCATTACTTGACATTATTTCTCACTATTCAGTGGTTCCAGAGCTAAGTGACAGAGAGATGGTTCAGAAAACACTCTGGATACCAAGTGAGGTCCAAATCATCCCCTCACTGTCTGTTGCCTTCCTGTCCACTCAGGAAGCTGTTCAAAGAAATTCATCATCTGCACAGGCTGTTTTTGGCCTATGTGCATGTCAGGTGCTTCTAGGCATCCTATTTATAACAGTGCCTTAGAACTGGAGAAGCTCAGGAGGACAAAAACTCATTTAGAAATACTGGGAGGTTGTGACTGAAGAGGACAATGAAAGAAAATCTGACAAGTTATTTTCCAGAAGAGTATTTCAAAAACCTTAATGGGAAATCAGAAAGAAACTATAGCTAAGAAGCTTTATTATACTCACAAGGGTAACATGCTGAAAAAGAATTTAGAAAGAATGATATAAGCAACATTAAGTTCTTTTCCATCACACTCATTGACTGAATAGAGCAAATCTAACTCCCATGGATGAACACCTAACATTACAATGTTTTAGCGGCAGATGTACCATCAGCTGTAGTTGCTTTCTGGTGAGGCATCAGCATAGCAGCAAACTCTTGCAGTTGATTTCCACGGATAATTCTGTCAAGATACATTTTCTCCAAGATCCCATAGGCTGCCAGCTGCTGGCACCTCTCATCCTTGAAGAGCGTGGCAAGCATGCGAGAACGCTGCTGTCCTAGGAAAGTCAGGAAGAATCCTCATAAATCATTACCAAAGCACAAAGTATTCGGAGGTAAACAGCAAGAAGTTATAATGTTTTTTTCCTTAATACATGCAACAAGCAATGAAACTGTACTAAAGAAGGAATTTGGTTGCGTTCAGTTTGAAAACACTGTTTGCAACAACCATCTTCTGCATTTTTAGCCAAGATGCCACCTTATCACTGGCCAAGACACTGAACTAATCCAATGAGCTAAAAGATGTCAATAGGCAATTTTGACACCATGTTTATAATTTTGGATTCCTCAACAAATCTTAGTGCAAGACACCTCCACACAAGCTGACTTGCTTCACAGGAAATACCTATGTTGGGTCTTTTATACAAAAATGTTATTTTACCTGCTGATGCCAAAATAGTACAATGCAAAGCATGCTTCAGTGCCTCCAGTCGCTCAGTTTCATGGACTATGCTCTTATAGGACAGCTCATTGTACCTTTGGGCAGCCTCAATGAACTTCCTTCTGTAATCAAGAACTCGAGCATAGCAAACCTAAAAAGGAAGGATGTCTCAGAAAAAGAAAACTAGCAGAGCTGGCTGCTAATACAGGTCTGTAAAAATTGCTCCCTATCAGGTGACAGCTTCCCTAAATATTGCTCTTCTGCATCCTAGGAAATCTGTGTCTTCAAAGAACTAGCTTGGCTTGAAAAGTCCTTGCTAAAGTATTGTGGAAAGCAACTGAAAGGGCATTTCCCACCACTGTTCACATATTAAATACTTCAAATATCCAAAGGCCAAAACTTAAGTAAATGAAATTTTGTACAGCTGATATTGTACTTTTGTAAGGTTCCCCTTCACTACTGATACTGACAGCTAGCACCAGGGATGTTTCAAGTGTTTGCTCATCCCCTCCAGAGCTGTAACAAAGCTCTGAGCTTTTCTACAATTTAGAGAAAATATTTGTATGTTGAACTGAGTGCACACTATAAAACACAGCATGGTAGGATAAAAATTGGAAAGGGAAAACGAACATATCAAAACCACCACTGAGTTACAGCTCATGGCACACCTGGTTTGTGTTGCAGAATTTTAAATGCCGTCACATTTGATCAGTGCTGTTACACTACAGTCATCACAGCTCATCAGTAACTAAACTGGTTTGAGGAATCTGTCTATGAATATACACAAAATAAACCCACAAATAAGCAGAAAGGTCAGCAGTTAACTTACTACTTAAAATTTTTAACTACTTTTATGGGTGGGAATTATTATTTAATTACAGGGGGCAGAGGGTCTTCCATTGGTCCTAATATTGGACACGATTTTCCCCCTTCTCTTAAGATTTGTAGACAAAGGTAGAAGCAATATTTTCAACAATAATTTGCATGTTTTGAAGCCTAAGTTTTATTCTCAATAAGTAAAACTGGCAATTAAGGAACCTCTATAGACTTACCTTCAAATCATAAGGAATGAGTTGTTTAATTATTTCTAATATGCATCTCTCAAGCTTCCAAAACTATTTAGAAGCTTTTCCATTTGTCTTTTTTCTCATTATGAAAGTTTTAGTGGCAGTACATAAAAACATCTCATTGTGGAATCATCTCCCTTTAGAAAGGGAAAGCAATAAAGCAAGTTAGACAACCTTATAATGGATTTGCAGCTGTTCATTAGTTGATTCATTCTGCAGCAGGGAAGCTCGATTAATATACGCTTCTGCCTGAACTGGGTCATCATCCTCCAGATACAGCCTGGCAATCTTCAGGTAGGTCTCCAGTTTATAATCCACATTGTACTGTCTGTAGAGAAAGAGAAAAGCAAGTGCTCAGAGTTGCTCCAGAACTACCCTTGCCTCTAACTGTTCTAAACATTTATGATTCTCAAGCATTTGTAACATTTGCTTTACCCTATGTTATTCTTCCCTAACACCAAAATTTGGGCTCTTTGTTCAGGGTAAGGAAATCTGAGATGAATGCTAGTACAGAAATGGCACCTACTAACACCAGTAGAAATAATGCTGTCCACCAAGACACAAATGTACACTCTAATAACTGATTTTTGTGGATTAGAAGTTTTCCACAAGTAGTGAGCCACTTGAGTTAAGGAGCAAACTTGCAGTGTAAAGCCTACACCAATTCCTTCTGCATGCAGGGAAAGAGGACAGAAACGACAGCCAGAGAAAAGTAACAGCAAGGGTTCTAAACATAACAAACAAAACTAAAGAAAGCAAACCCCACGCTACAAACACACAAAAAAACTTCAACTATATTTGTTAATATCTAATTTCAAATTGCGTCTTTATTTTGACCTGAGAAGGTGGACACATGGAAGAACTGCCACCTTTCAAGAACCTTTCCAACCTCTGAAACATTTTTGCAAAATATTATTAAAAAGACTGTTTATCAACAACTAATTAATAGTGTATAAATTCTGGTGCAGACTTTCGACCCACTAAACTCTTACTGTAACGTAGAGTCATCAGGCTATACTTTTGCCATCTGACAGTAGTTCTGGTCTGAACTACTGAAACTCTGGGAAAATAGGCAACCTGAAAATTCTCACTAACTGGTCTAGTTAAGTACAAAAAGAGCAAGCACATGTAACACAGAACTGTGTCTAGCATACTTTTGCCCTGTTTCCAAAGGGATCCCCACCAACACTTGTGCTGCATTTCTCCAGTCTTCTTCTTTCTCATAGATTGATGCAAGATGTTGCCTTATTGAAGCGACCTAAAGAATAATCAAATTAAAAAAAACTGTAAGAGTTGAATGGTTCTGGATTAACTTCTACATTATTTCTTCTTGTTCCTGAATCCCCTCGACTGATACTGCACTTTCACAGACACAGTAACCTGCACACATGCAACTCTTCCCATGACAGGAATGCTTTGTGGGACTCCTGGATCAAGCTCTAATACCAAGCTTTTTAAATGAGTGCTGGTTTGGAGCATTTCCACTTCAGTTTGTGACAACATAAAAGGAGTTCATCATCAGAGAGCAGTAAGTAGTAACCCCTTATAAAGCTTTTTAAAAGATTAAATTAATCTTTGAAGAACTGGAGCACCAAGATCCACCAGTCATTTATTGCAGTCACACCTCATCTCATGCCTGTGAGATATGAATGAAATGAACTATGATTACACCCTAATGCAGAAACTTCTACTTTGTAGAGTAGATGTCAGCAAGTAAAATGACAGCGCCTACAGCCCAGGTTTTAGAAGTGGAATTGTGGGTTAAAAAAAAAGAAATCACATGTCTTGGATTTAATTTAAGCATAATCATGACAACATAGAAGCAAGCATGTTCAGCTCAGACTTAAGAGTAAAAGCTGCTTAAAAAGAAAATATCTGATAAAGACAAGAAAATATAACTCAACAGAAACGGCCTTGCCTTTCATCTCAATACTAGATCCTAAAGGCTTCTTATGTAAACAGCCTCTCAGATGATGATGCACCTTCATACAACACAGAACTGAATTGAAAAAGAACTGCAGCATGCTCAGTAGTTAACTAGAACTGGCAAGAAAATATTTTAGCCATAATCTTTTTGCCAGGAAAAACACACACACACACACACACACACAGAGAGGTTATTTATTTTGGAACAAAAGCTATCTGTCAGGATGCATGCATGCTCTTTACACCACCTGCCTGCTCCACTACTTGGCAAGAAGGCAACACAATGAGTACCAGTCTGTCTCCAGACTGTAACTCCAAGCCCAAGTGTTGTTCCATTGTAAGAAATCATTTTCTGGTAGCGGTGGAATTACATGCCCAGCATCATGATGAAGTGACAGAGTCTGTATTCTTTGCACAGTCCTAAATACTCTCTGCACTTAGCTCAGGTTTTTCACATACAGGAACACAAAACAGGACTCTAAGTAGGAATATCTGTTTTGAACAGCTTCTTTCAAGGCTTAAAATACGCAGTGGGGGGAAAACCAAAGCCAAATCCTCAAATCAAAACCCCCTCATCATTCATTTCTCACCTGCTCTTCAAATGAAATAACTCTAGGCTGTATCTTTTCCAAGGTGAAGTGGTAGATTTCTTTAGCTGTGCTGTCAGGAAGACTTGGAAGATGGGTACAGAAATCTGTCAGCAGCTGACGTGAGATCACCAGACTGACATTCTCATTCACCACTGGTTCAGAGAAGCACAGGAGAAAAACACAAAACAGACACTGTGTTTGCCAGTGCCTTCACTATCAGTGATGATTTGTTTAACAGTAAATCTGAATACTGCAATTTTTAAAACTGTATCCAAGTGAAGAAGATTATTTTGTTTTTAAAGGTGACTTTTTTCTTCTTTCAGAAACTGTTTAGACTAGAGGTCACCAGAGTTCTAAACCCTGACACAGAAAATTATGAATTTTTCACTATGATTTATAGCTTTGAGAGGTGTTTAATTCTGAATCCCTGCTCTCAGCTGATGAAATATCTTGGGCAAAGTAAACCTTCAGGCTGTCTCACTAAATTTATTCTAAACTTTACAAGCTTTACAACAGGTGTAATTTACAGAGGTGTTCAATAAGCCAAATACCCAACAGAACACAAAAAAACCCTTAACAATTTTTCCTTGACAGTTTTACAAACAGAGGTTGTTGGTTTAAATACCACTTGGCATTCAGTATAAATTTTGGCATTCAACAGAGGCTGTTGATGTTTTCTGATGCTGTCACACTGACAGGCTGGAAAGCTGCAATAACCTACAAAGCTTAGAAATCCATTCCCTCCAAACTCCTGAATGTATTCATGACAGCTCCTCTTCCCATTGTGTTTGAGTGCCAACAGGACCAAAAGTTCATGCATTTACGTAGCCTCACCTAGAGCTTCCAAACAAGCAACCCACAGACCTCTGGCTTTCCCCCAGTGTGTAACCAACTGTGCCAGATGCACTTACTTGCTTCTACAAAAGCTTTCAGAGCTTCAAGTTGTTCTACACCTGACAGCTGAATAGCTTTTTCCAGTATTTGACGGTACCTGTCAACAGATTTAAAGAGAGGGGAAGAAAAGGTAAAAACTACTCATAGGGCACATTTTTTCACTAAGAAGTTCCACGTCTCTACTTATTTTCTCATGTCAGAGCCCTACTTTTGCTTATATTTTCTACACCTTGAGAAAGCCATTTTCCAAAGAGTTTGTTCTTAAAGGTCATCAGCATTCCCCTGGAAGTGGGACCTGGCTCTTCTTATATCCCAGGACCAGAGATTCTTAGATAACGTGGCTCCTCATTCTGTTATCTGTGAATATACATGCAATGTTGAAGGTTTAAAAAAAAAAAAAGCAAAACCACATGCCCAGGACTATGCACAGAAAAATTAATGAAAGCTATTATCATTCATGAGTTCAGATTAAAAAAGATAAAGAGTTCAAAATGCCATGTTCAATGAGACTGAGAAGTGGCGATGTGAGCGAGGGGCAGTGTATTATATCCACCTGACACCAGCACAGATGCAGACAGGGCGTTTTCAAGAGTTTGTTCCTGCAAAAACAGCAACTTAGAGCTAATCACACTTTGCCTCCCCGTGTGCAATACTGATAAGCACATCTGCATTGAAGCCACATTTTGAGGGGGAAAATTTCTAAGGTTTTACACGAAAGTCCTACGAGTGTCTCAGCCCCGCTGGAACACGAGCGTCTGGACAGGGACTCCCCGCATCTCTCGGGGGAGCAAAAACCTACGAGACACATCGCGAGCAGCTCAATCCCCGAGGTCTGCCGTCCAAAATACCCACCTAATGAAAATAATAATAATTAATAATATTAATAGAGTCTACATATTTACAGCAGCCAGGGAAAATGACTCCCTGACCTACCGCAGTGGCGCAGCCCCCAGGGGCAGCAGCCGAGCCCGGCGGGACGGGCAGACGCGCGGGAACAAATGAAGAAAAACCACAGAGCGACGAGGTGAAACCTTTCCGTCTCCCTTTTTATTTAAAGAAGCGCGGCCGCTGGCCGAGACCCGACTCGCCCCTCTCAGTGCCTGGCGGCCTTCCAGCCCCGCTCGGCCCGCATCCCTCGCCCTGTCGCGGGGAGGAGGCGGCGGCACCTCCCGGCAAACTCACTTTCCCGCCAGGTCCTTGTGGGAGCCGCTGGAGTTCATGAGCTGCGCCAGGTCCTGTCGCACCACGCCCGCCGCCATCTTGGGAGCCGCCGCCGCCTCCCACCATGGAGCCTCGCGCGCGGCGGCGGCGGTCACGTGACGGGGGGTTGTGTCGCGCGCGGGCCGCGGATGGGCCCGCGCTGGGAGGGCCCCGCGCGGGACAGCCCGCGGGAAAGGCGCGCGAGTTCCGCGCGTGGGGAAAGGCCGCGGCTTCCTATACTTGTCCTTGTCCTTTCTCCTCCTCCTCCTCCCGCGGGCGGTGCCCGCGCGCGGCCCCGGAAGCGGACGGCGGGGCGGGTCCCGGAAGCGCGGGGCGCTGCGCCGGCGGTTGCCAGGGCGTCGCGGCGCAGTATTATGGGATGCGGCGGCGGAATG
>VWZD01000536.1:801259-849965 GCA_013396695.1 Sakesphorus luctuosus | reverse complement strand
CTGAAAATGGCGGATCTTTCGAAATACAGCGGCGGCCGCCAGCGCTGCTGGGCCTGGGCCGCCCCCGCGAGGTGAGAGCCGGCCCGGGGGGCGCGGGGGGAGCGGCCACGGCAGGGACTCCACGCGGGGGCCGCGGTCGCCGGGACTCGTCGCGCCGGGCCCGGGGCTGGCGGGGCCCGCCTGTCCCGGCCCAAGGGTCACCGCTCCGGGGCCCGGACTGCGCCTCGAACCTTCCGGCGGAGGGGACTGGGCCGTCCCCCGGGGACTGCCGGGGCTGAGGGTGTCCCACTGCTGTCAGTGGGGTGGCTGCCCGGGTACTGCCCCACGCAAAGGGTGCGGTGCCTCCTGGCTCGCCCGGGCTGTCAGGGCGCACTTGTGCCCTGAGTGCACTCCTGTCCGGCTGGGGACACCCGTCGAGATCAAGGGGATCGTGTCCACTTCTGCGTTCCTTAGGAAAAGGAAGACAAGGAGCTACTGGAGATGGTCCAGCGGAGGCCTCAAAGATGATGAGTAGTCTGGAGCATCTCTCTTATGAGGAGAAACAGTGGGACTGGGGTCTGTTTAGTCTAGGGAAGACTGCAAGGGTGTCGCATTAATGCATATAAATATCTCATAGGCAGGTGCCAAGAGGATGATGCCAAACTTCTTTCAGTGGTGCCCAGCAACAGGATGAGGAGAAATAGCCATAAATTAAAACACAAGTTCCACCTTAACATGAGGAAGAACTTTTTTATGTTGAGGGTGGTGGAGCACTGGAACAGGCTGCATAGGGAGATTGTGGAGTGTTCCTCTCTGTAGACATTCCAAACCCACCTGGATGCGTTTCTGTCACTTGCTCCAGATAACCTTGCCTTGTCTGTGGGGTTGTACTAGATGATCTCCAGAGCTCCCTTGCAACCCTAACAATTCCATGATTCTGTGAATGTAGCTGGACTGTCTTTTGGGATGGTCCCAGCTTCTCTCATCACCGCTCTTGCTTCTTATGAGGTATCTGTGATTTGTGTTCAGAATGTGTCATTAATTATGCCTGACCTTGACTTTTGAAGTGTGTTGTGTGCTAATTGGTATTGAGGTTTTGGGTTCTGAAAAGAATTGTGGCATCCAGAGTGTGTGAAACTGTCTACTGGAATATACTGTGAGCAAGAGAAAGATGTCATAGTTCACATTTCTAGTGAAGAAAGAACAGATATTTAAATGATTTTTCATTAGATTCATCCTTCTGAGCAGTTGCTTTAAATATATTACAGAAAATACCGAATACAGAAAAGTAATTTCAAGTATTCTTTGCAATGTGTTTACATGAAGTTGGCAATAACAAACAGGCTATGAATCCTTGTGCATGTGGTTACCTTATTCACCATAGCTCTTGGTTTACTGGAGGCAAGAAGAATAGTGAGTTATCAGCTGAAAATATTTTTTCTGTCAGTGGATTCCTGTGTAAAATAAAATGCATTAAACTAGTATTTTTATTTATTTGTTTGTTTAGCTGTTATTTTTATTTGTGAAGACACACAGTTTGCATATCTGTCAGCAAGCAGTAACTGTTGGTTACATGCCCTGTACACAGTTGTATTAACCTGCAGAGATGTGTGGCCATGTTGCTCTGTAGGCCAAGCACTCTTGAAGGCTCTTGGAGAGTGTGTTAGAAAATACAGCCCAGCCTCTATAATGGGTTAAAGAAAGTACTTCATGCTCCTTATAGTGCCACAAGCTTCCAAAGTTTGTTATGCAAGGTTGGTTATTCGGGTTGTGTAGAACAAGAACTACCTGGTGGTCTTTGGTTTGCTTTAGAGTCCTGCGATGAATAAGCTCAGAGAGTTTGTAACTGAATGCTCTGAACAATTCAGCCAGAATTCTCAGAAAGGTTTAACTGCTTTGAGGTTCATTATCTGCTAACCACTGGTCAATATGAAGTGTGGTGAGGAGTGCTCTCAGATTTCAGCCTTAGAGACATTGTTATCTCAAACATTAGGATATCTTTTCTTTTAAGTTTGGAAAAGCAGTCAATGCCCCTTAAGTTCTTTTCCCTTCTGCTTGTTTGAAAAATACTAAATGGGTGGGAAAAAAACCCTATGGTAGATTAGGGGGTTGTGTTTTGATTCCTGCTTCAGCAACAAGCTGTGCTTCCTTACAAGTCACTTGGTCTGTTTGTGTTTTTATTCCTTTCCTGTTCTACAGAGGTGGTACTTTCTTCATGAAATGTTAGAAGCACATCCCTCAGTGTCCTACAGTTTTTATACTGTGGCAGTAGGAGGGTACTGTGGGGTACTTCATGACGAGTATCTAACGGACAAGCTCACGATTGTTTCTTTTGTGGTTTTATTGTTATTGTTGTTTATTATAATTATTAGTTTCAGGAGCTCCCAGTGAGAAGCAGAAAGTATTTCTTGAATTCTTGATTCGAGGGTTTGTATTTTGCCAGACCTTATATTTGAGCTTGGTTTCATTAGTTGCTTAGAAAGCTGATAAGCAGCATGTGGCTTTCAGTACAGCCTGTGACTAGGCTTGCTTACTTTACAGCATTAGAAGTCCGAAAAAAAATTTCTTGCACAAGAAAGAATGAGACTGATGGAATAATCCCTTGATCAGTCATGGGGCACATGTGAGAGATTTGGGTTTGTCATGTTCCAGATCTGGGTGTAGAGTGGTGACTCCTTAATTCTTTCAACTTGTGTGTCATTCTCTTTCAGGAGCCATCCATCTGCTGGGCATGTTGCTACCCACATGAAGGTTTGCCCTTAATTGTAGGCTCTGCTTTCATCTCTCTTATGAGTTCTAGGTACATACCAATACCCATCTCTATGGACTGGCTATTTTGGGTGTTTTCTTCCTTTAAAGAAAAATTCCTGTTTCTGTTATAGACTTAAGAAGCCTATTTGGAAAATATTTTAGAAGCTTCTTTAGATGAAACTACTGGTTTGGTGAAAAGTCTTTCAGGTGTGATTCCTCAGTGCTGTTCTGGTGCTCCCAGACTTTGTGCTGAGCTATCTCAGTGCAGACTCACCAATATTTGCTCCCTGGGTGGAACACCTTTGAGAACAGTGTGGATTCAATGGGATTGTGCCAGCCCACAGTTCGGTTTGGGAGGCTGGCTTTGCTTCAGCCTGGCTCCTTCATCTGGGCTGCTCTTGCAGCTGCATAGATGTTTGGTAGCACAAGGAATAGGGGAAATGTATGGAAATGAATGGGCAGGAGACCTTTAGCAGTAGTGCTGGCTTAGAACACACATGGAATTGAAATATAAGGAAAGTAAAGCTGCTGATCATGTGCACACAGTGGTCAAAGTGGCAAATGATGTTATTTGAAATAACAGTGCATTAAAGGCATGTCTAGGATGTTTCTCACACTAAATCTTATAGAATTCTATCAGGTGCTCGTTTTTGTTAATGTATAATTAGCAGTTTGTTGACATGTAAGGTTTTTTAGGTTTTGCTTTTTCTTTTTAAATTTTAATGAAAACATAAATTACCCAGAAATTGCCAAGGGAAGAAGGAACTCCTCAGAACTGGTATGTGGGGAAGTGGCCAGTTTGTTGCATTTTTTTTTCTCTGTCTATTTTTAAAAAGAAAGCACCTCTGTTGTAAACGTGGCAAAGGTAACATGAGTTTAATCAACTTGTCCATGAGAAAACGAACCAAACAACTTTAAAAAAAAAGGATGGGGGAAACAAAGCTAAAAACCTTAACTGTATAATGTAAAATTCTCATATACATATCACTTGATAACTGTCAGTCTGAGTGTGTAGGAGTTGGTAATTTGTGTACCTTGCCCATCCTTCTGACCTGCTGCACAGAGTTGTTTGTGTTGTGTGTCAGGTGGGGAGCCTTCCCTTGACAGAATGGGGAGTAATGGGAAGGGTGTGCATTGGTTGAGTGAATTATGGTTGCCTTGGGAACTATTTTGCAACTATAGATGGTTAATTTGTAGTAGAAGAACACCTGATATTTTCTTAAATACTCCTTGTAACTGTTGGAAAAAAGACTGGATATTTACACTAGTTATGTACTCGGTGTTTTATAAGGACTAAGGCTGGAGTTTTTTTCTTGCTATAGTTTACCACTGGGTTTGTATTTGATAAATCTAAGAATTATGATCCTCTGGGAAGTGTGCAGACAAACTGCTTCCATGTCTTGACTTATGTAGGGAATGGGAAAGACAATGGAAATTATTGTGTCTGTGTTCCACTTGCATATTTTGTTACTGCATTAAAATGATTTGCTTTCAGTCTGCTGTTACATGTGCAAACACGGTGAGTTTGCAGTCTTAGATGATTAATTTTTCCACTTACCTTTGCTAATCATAGCATCCTTATGAATTAATCTTTTTCTGGTTTCATTAACTGCATTTTTTTAAAGCAACCTCTACCACAGTAAGCTTAAACAAAAGAGACTGTTGAAAAAACAATCCTGACTGATTTTGTAATTCTTTGATTTATGACAAAACAAACCTTTCAATTTTAGAGACAAAATGTAGTGTCAGAGAGAGTAAGAAAATGGGGAATGCATAAAGTGAATTACACTATTTTACCCATTATTGAAATGATAGCAAAATTGAAGAAGGGCAATTAATTAGGAGAACTGGAGTACACCAAGATCACCCATGTGCAGTTGTGCTCTTTCATTTGACAACGTGCCAGCAGTCAGGCTGAGTCTTGGGTATACATGTACTTCTGTAGAGATTTTTCTGACAAATGAATGAAAACATGTCCAGTGTCAAGAGTTTCTTAATAACTGCATTTTGTATATTTTTGTGCCATTGCTCTCTGAATTTCAGTTGCCTGGAATAGCTGATGCATGGTTGTTCATATTTGGCAAAATGGATGGGAGAACACAACAAACTAGTATGGAAATGTTTGTTTCCCTAAGGGTTGTTTTGCTTCCCTTGGAAATCAACATAAGGCAAACAAGTAACCTTCACATACTTACTTGTAGCTTGTTTCTGCTTTGCATAGGTAGGTGTTCGAAATCACTTGCACCAGTGAGCAGTCAAGAATCGCTGGGGATGACAAGCCTTGTGTTATGTGGTGCATTCAGTTTTTTCTTAAAATAAGCTTTGTCTGTTTGCTGGGTTAATGTCTGGAACATTAAATGAAGAGAGGATTATTGTCCATTTGCAAAGATCAGTTCTGATGGCAGTGCTGGGAATTGGCCACACTACAGTGACCTACAAGGCTGTAGTAATTGTGCACCTACAATGATATGAGCAAAGTTTGTTAGTTCTGTTTTCCTGTGGGAGAAAATGTGTATGAGCTGTGGATTCTGCCAGGGGGCAAACAGAAGACATACAGGAGAGAGGCTACTTTTGAATTTTTACTGCTGCTGCTGAAATGACTGGGGAAAATTAGAGCTCATTCTTTCTGTTGAACAGGATGGTGAGTTTTGGCATAATTTCAACAAAAAGAAATAAGTTGAATAAAAGGATTTGACAAGTTGGATAGCCTGGATTCTTGAAAAAAATCCTTAAGGACGTTGGTATCATGAGTTGTTACATTTGCTTCTGCTGTTTGTTTATTGCTGCAATATAAGGTCCTACTTGTCCAGATCTTAAGAACCTGAACTATCCTCAACAATGCAGATGTATTTTGCACAAAGATCCCATAGTCACTTACAAGTTGTGTTGCTGCTGCTCAATTGGTTTTGACAGACTGTACAGTTTGACAAAGAGTTGCTTGGGTGCATGTCCTGAGCTGGATTCTGGAGGAACTTAGGGAGGTGCTGTGACACACTCTGGTTCAGGTGTGTCGAGCTCTTTGTGGGTATGTGGTGTTTTTAACTCTCTGTAGTGATGAAATAGGGCAGGTGAGTCACAGCAAACCTGCCAAGCTCCAGGTCAGCTTCAGGGTCCTGTTATAGTTAATGCTGTTCATTTCCAGTCCTTCAAATTATGAACTGACAGCTGGTAAAAGCTTTTGTGTGTACAGAGTTGTCTTAGAAGTAGTAAAGAGGGAAGCTGTGAGACAGATCTTGCTACATAAAAAAAAGAGCCAAACAACTTTTTTCCATGGGAAAATACAGTTAAGGCTTTGTATATAATTGTTTCTTCACTTGTTCTCATTCTCAGAATTAGTTTTCTGGATCTGTATCAAATCAGACAGTGCAGGGATGACTTGTCCAACTGGTGGTTGAGAGTATTTGCCATAGAAGTCAAATTTCAACGTTGTCCCGTAGGGACAGAAAGGGACATATTGAGCAGCATGAAGTGTGCATGCAAAGAATTCTTTCTAGGTGGCCTTGGAATGCTGTCCGGAATAAAACATATCCTGGGATAGAATAAGATACAGTGTAAGTATCTCACTGTGTCACTTTCAGCATATTGAAAGCAGAGGTTATGACAGATACCCGTGGTCCTAATCCCTGAAACACTTCTCTCTGGCAGTCCTTTCTGTAAATTTTTGGGGGTTTTTGAAGTGTTTATCCAAAACTGTTGTTTGCTTACCCACACCTAATGAAACCTTCCAGTTATGTTTCAGAAGCTCTTCAACCTTTTATATCACGTGAGACTTCACGTGTCTGAGAAGCATTTGAAGTGACCCATGTGGTTCTGGAGCAGAGACGAAGGTTGCACTGAAATTCCCACTTCTCCTGTTGTATTGATCTCCTGACTCAAATTCCTAATTTGAATTTAATTCCAGAAAAGTCAGTTAGTTATTACACAGTCCTAGTTTTTAAATAAGTTTTCCTAAATATAACACAGAGGTGCTTTATCTAGAAATTAAAGTAGGAAGGAGAGGATAGTGGTGTTTTTGGCATCTGAACCAAGTCACAGTTTGCCTGCAGGTGAGTTATTTATCTTCAGCTCAGCCCTTCTGCAAGTAAATATATTCTGTACTTGGGAAGTGTTGTCATATTTAAAGCTGGTAGAGCTGATGAGATCTGCAGCTAGAAGCGTCTTTTCTCACAAATCACTGCAGTATAACTGTTTGAGCTATTTTTGCTTTTCTTTTAATGTTCCACTGGACTCAAAAATGAAAAGAGCCAACTTCAGTTTCCAGGATAAGTTTAAAAAGCAGCAGTGGCCATAGCAGCTTTCACTGCTGTGCAGACCTTGACATCACTACCTTGAAAGCTTTGCAGTTTATGGTCTTAGGATTTTTACCTGATTTGCATCTCTGTGTTCTTCTAACTTTGTAAAGAATCATATAATTACATGAGACACATAAGGAATTAAGTTTTTAGGACAAAATGCTTTTCGATGCTGTATTTGAAACTAAATACCCCTCTAAAATCAGTGTTGTGTGTAGGTTTTATGTTTTAGTTAGAATGAACCTCATGTGTCATACCTTCAACTGGGCAGTGCTGGTGTAGTGTAGATGTGATGCACTGCATAATCATTGTGCTTCCCCACTGGCAAAGTGTCAACAGAACTGCGAGGTTACAGTTCTGGTGAGATGAACTCTTGCTCATAAATACTTGCTAAAATGTGCTCTTGCTCAAATTGCTGGCAACAAGCCTAATCTTAAAGGTGCACAATATGATAACACCTGCTAAAAGTCTGTGGGGAGCTCAATATCAAGCCTGGTGGCAGTTTTCATGCTTGCTGTTGTTAAGAGTGTTCTTGGTGTGATACTGCTGTGTGCTCTGAATTATGCTGTAGCCTTGCATTCAAGAGGTGTTTGAAATTTGGAAAGCAAGACCATTATTTCAAGCTATACTTCGAAGACTGAAATCTGTAGTGTTTGGGCCTGGTGATAAGTATTCTTCACATTTCAGCTTTTGGGGGATGTTTTTCGTCAAGGGAGGTTCACGACATGTTAATTCAGTTTAACTTGAGATTCTTGATGCCTTAATATTGGCCTCCTAAAGTTAAGTACAGAAAATGAAATAGTTTTTAGTTCTTTTGTTGGGTTTTTTTCTTTTGCTCTCACCACAAAGTTTGCATAGGGTTAGAAATGCTTCATGAAATATAAAGGCCCTGAAACCTACAAACCCAAATTTTGGGTTGTTCATGCGAGCAAACACCTTCCTGATGTGCTTAGTGGTTGTAACACCTGTGCAGTTCTGTGTTGTAGCTTTTGTCCTGTTGTGAAAATGACTGAAACTGGCATGCAAACCAAGGGAAGGGTGAGGGGAAATGTTCTGATTTTTAGTTTCTATTTTATTTTTAGTTTGTCTAAAGCTTTACTTGAAAGTAGAACATTGTTTCCAGTTACAAAAGGCAAACTGAACTGCTTTGAAGTATTTCTACTGCAGTGAGTGTTATTGCCAGTTCTTTCCTGGAAAGTTGCTCTAAGTATTGTGTGGTAAACAAGCAGTGTTTGAAACTTTAACCTGACCATAGTACGGTGACATGATAAAGAGAAAAGGAGTATGTACAGATATTTTTGCACCTCTTTCTGTGGCTGAAAGCATTTGTTGGTAACCAGAATGTAAGTGGTTATCCTAATTCTCTGTCTCAGCTTTCTTAGCTTGGACGTGCCACTTATCTGAAAAAATATACATGTTGATGTTGTTTTGCTTCTGCAGAAGGTTGCATTGTTACATGAAGGGACAGCATTTGCATAATAGGAATGCCTTTGCTTTTCAGCACACTCTGGAATTTAGTTTGCACTGGTGAGGATTAGACCCTTAAAGGGCAGTAAGTAGTTCTCCAGAAGTAGATTTATCATCATCTAGCTGATCCTGCTGCATCTTCAGAATGACGTGGAAGTCTAAGCTTTTGACTTGCTGTGAACTACTAGTAACAAATGCTGAAAGTGGAGAGAGAGAGGGAGAGGGAGGGAGAGAGAGAGGGAAGGAGAGAGGGAGAGCAGGAGAGGGAGAGAGGGAGACAGAGAGATAGAGAAAGAGAGGGAGGGAGGGAGGGATGGATGGATAATCTCTGCAAGTTTGAAACACAGACATGGCTTGAAATGCAGACTAATATTAGTAACATGGTATGGTTTTGCCCTTTTCTTAATGGGCATTTAACCAGCATGTCAGAGCAAGGGAACAGCTATGAGCCATGCATGGGAAAGTAATTTGACCTTTAAGAGGTTTAGTTTTCTAGATACTAATGATTCTGAGTAAGTGCGTGATGTTTTGTTGCGGTTTGTTCAGTAATGTTGCTCAGTACCTCACAATGGCTGGAATGTTCTTCCTTAATAATCTTCTGTAATAGATGGTACATTTGGGCAACATAGTGTTTTCTTGTGGTGAAAAGGGTGTTGTCAAATCCAGAGCTAGGTATCCCAGTGTTTTGAAATGCTGTTTTTCTAGGTAGCAGTGCACTCATATGTACATGTGATGTAGTTCATCCATTTGCAGTTTGAATGCTGCTTTTGTCAAAAACAGAGTTGTAGCTTTTTTCCTGTTTCTCTCTACCTTCCATTTTGCTTGAAAGGCTCTGACTCATGGGGGGTTTTCATTATATACTCTATCTAAGGTCCTTGTTAGTTTAATTGTAAAAATTGCCTTTGTACTTGGTGTGTGTAATTTCTGTGGTAGCATGCTGTGATTCCTGGTATGTGAGAAATAATTTTGACATGAAGAAAACAGCTATAGGTCACAGGACAGCTGAGTCTTAAAGTGTGTTTGTAGCAGCTGTTGTGGTGAAAGAAAAAGATGCAGTCAAGTAAAACATTTCAGTTTTTAAGACAGTAAGACATGAATTTTGAAAACTTTAGGAAAATATACTTTTTTACAGCATGTCTGCAAAGAATATCATATCTTTCTTCCTCTGTGGGTTGTTTTTTTTGGGGGAATGCTTACTGTGTTTTACCCATCTTTGTCAATATTTTGTAGTAATATATGTCAATTGTAGCAGCCTGGAGAGCTTAGTAACTGTTTCATGGTTGAATAATTGCAACATGCTTTTTTTTTTCCCCCTCCATCCCAAGAACTGGAAGATTAGGAAGAAGAACAGGAGTAAGTGAATGAATGGCTACTGCAGTGCAGTGTTTCCACTGGATTGTATTTAAATATTCCTCCCTAGGTACAGAATGCTGCGCTTGCCTTTGTTGAATTTCATTATGTTTGTCTCTGCCTGGCTCTCCAACTTGTCCAAGTCTCACTGAATGGCAGCACAACCTCCTGGTGTATCAGCCACTCCTCCCAGTTTTGTATCATCTACAAACCTGCTGAGAGTGCCCTCTGTCCCTTCATCCAGGTCATTTAGCAAGTCGAACAAGACAGACCCAGTACTGATGCTAGGGGAACACTGAGAGCTACAGTGCTCCAACCAGTCTCTGTGCTGCTGATCACAGCTCTATGAGCTGTGCTGTTCAGCCAGTTTTCAATCCGCCTGTCCACTCATCCGACCCACACTTGCTGAGCTTGCCTGTGTGGATATTTTGGGAGACAGTGTGAAAAACTGAGGTCAAGATAGACAGCATGCACTGCTCTCCCCTCATCTACCCAGCCAGTCATTTCATCACAGAAGGCTGCCAGATTGGTCAAGCATGATTACCCCTTGGTGAATCTATGATCACTAGTCCTGGTAACCTTCTTCTACATATTTAGAAATGATGGCCAGGATAAGCTATTCCATCACCTTACCAAGGATTGAGGTGGGATTGACTGGCCTGTAGTTTCCTGGGTCCTCTTTTTTGAAGACCAGAGTAACATTGGCTTTCCTCCAGTCCATGAGTGCCTCTCTCTTCTCTATGACCTTTCAAAAATAGTGGAAAGTGGCTCAGCACTAATATCTGCCAGCAGATTCCTCAGCACTTGTGGGTGCAACCCCATCAGGACCCATGAATTTGTGGGTGTTAGGTTTGCCTAAGTGATCTCTAGCCCTTTCCTCCTTGATCAGAGGAATTTTTTTGTTTCAAACTTTCTCTCTTTGCTCCAGGGTCAGAGATTCCTCACAGCAGGTCTGAGCAGTAGAGACTCAAACAAAGAAGGCATTCGGTAACTCTGTCCTGTCTCTGTCTTTTGTCACCAGGGTACCCATCTCATTCAACAGTGGTCCCACAATTTCCCTAGTCTTCCTTTTGCCACTCATGTCCTTGCAGAAGCCCTTCTTGTCCTTGACATCTCTTGCCAGATTTAATTTCAAATGCACCTTAGCCTTCCTTGTCACATCCTTGTGTAATCTAACAGTGTACCCATATTGCTCCCAAGTGGCCTGTCCCTTTTTCCACATTGTTTAACCTTCTTCTGTTTGAGTTTTTCCAGAAGCTCTTGCTCATGCATGCAGGTCTCCCACCCCCCCTTGACTTGTTTCTTAGTCTTAAGGATGTACTAGTCTTGAGCTTGGAGGAAATGATGCTTAAATATTAGCCAGCTTTATTGGGCTCCTCCAGGGCTTTGTGTCATGGTACTCTACCAAGCAGATGCCTGAAGAAGCCAAAGTCTGCTCTCCTGAAGTCAAGGGCAGTGAGCTTGCTGTATGCTCTCCTCACTGCCCTGAGGATCTTGAACTTCACCATTTCATGGTCACTACAGTCCAGACTGCCTTGGAGCTTTACATTCCCCACCAGGCCCTCCCTGTCCGTGAGCACAAGGAATGGCCTGGTGGCCTTCCTCATCGGCTTCTTTGATCACCTGGAGAAGGAAGTGATCAACACATTCCAGGAACCTCATGGGTTGCTTATGCCCTGCTGTGTTGTCTCTCCAACAGATATTGGGGTGGTTGAATTCCCTGTGAGGACCAGGGCTTGTGAATGTGAGGATGCTCCTATCTGTCTATAGAGGACCTCATTAACTTGTTCTTCCTGGTTGGGTGGCCTGTCTATGCAGGTGACCCTGACTGTAATGTCACCTGTCCCTGCCCTTCTTTTAATCCTGACCCATAAGCTCTCAGTCACCTCCTCACCCGTCCCCAGGCAGAGCTCTGTCTGCTTCAACTGGTCTCACAGGATAACACCCCTTTCTCGTCTCTCATGCTGGTCCTTCCTGAAGAGCCTGTATCCTTTTATTCCAGCCCTTCAGTCATCAAAGTCATTCCACTGTGCCTCTGTGATGCCAATGAGATCATATTCCTGCAGGTGTGCACACATCCCTTACTTCTTTTGTTTATTCCCCATGCTAAATGTGTTGGGGCACAGAGGCATTGAAAATGGGTCCCCAGTCTGTACTGGGGAATTTACTGTCTGGAATTCCTTTGTGCTGCTCTTCATGTTTTCTCCTGTTGATTTGCAATCCATCTCCAGGCTCTGGGAACCTCCTGCTGGGCCTGACATCAAACTGATAGGAGTGGGATGGACTGAGGTTCCTCTCCCCTGGCAACTTTAGTTTAAAGCTTTCCTCACCATCTGGGCAAGCCTGTGAATGAAGATGCTCCTCCTCTTCTCTGGCAGATGGACCCCATCAGCCCCCAACACATCAGGTTTCTCAAACTGAGTCCCATGGGCTGAGTAGCCGGATCCTGGGCTGTGGCACCAGTCCTGTAACCATTTGTTGATTTGCAAGATTTGACTTCCCCTTTCAACCCCCTTCTCTTTGACCAGAAAGATTGATCAAAAATTCACCTGCAGTTTAGAGCCCTTTACTGCTGCTCCCAGGGCTCTGTAATCTTTCTTGATTCTCCTCAAGCTGCTCCTGGCTGTATCACTGCTCCCTCATGAAACAATAGCAATGGATGGGGGTCAGTTGACTTTACAAGGCCTGGTAGTCTCTTGGTGACATCCTTGAAACGAACCCCTGAAAAACAGGACACCTCCAGGAAGTGTGTCAGGTTGGAAAATGAGTGCCTTCATGTGTTTCAGAGGAGTCTGCACCTACTGCCTTTTCTGTAGTTCTGGTTGTTACACAGGGAGTAGATGGGTCTGCCTTAGTTCCAGCCTCTTTCCTTGAGTGATGGATTTTTCCTCTTCAATCCATGGAGTTGTGAAGCAATTTGGCAAGGACACCTCTGTCTTTAGGGGAATTCTCTTCTTCCTGCTGGACCTTGCCATTGCAAACTTCCTGTCTTCTGCATTATTGCCCCCCTCCCTTCAATGTGTGCCCATGGGCGAGTTTTTGGCTCTTTGGCTGTGGACTGTAAGTCCACTGCAGAATGTGCTTGGAACGAGCCATCTAATGCCTTCTCACCACCTGCTGCAGGAGGTCCAACACCCGAGCACACCCTTTTCAGATAGGTCTGCTGCCTGTCTTTGTCCCAGGAGAAAAGTCTTGGAGAGAGGAGAGAGGCCTGGTAATTTTAAACTGCTTAATCTCTCAGTATTAAGAGCAAACTGGATTTTTCCAGCTCAGCAGCCTTCGGGAGTTTGCATATCTGTTGCTATTTGGAAACGGCAGATAAGCAGAAGCTGAAAAATTTGAAAAGCCTGTAAGCACCTAAATTTTGATTGAATGTTGTTGACAGCATCTCATGCTTGTTCAGTTAAATCATTAAGGATCCATTCTGTATTTCCCCTTCTTCCTCCTGCTCTTGCCTTTTTTCTAATGAACAGCTTTAGAATTGAAATAAATTATTATTTAATATGCCAATTTATTTATGAATGTAACCATACCAATATTGTGGGATTTTTGAGTTTTAAAATCCTCAAATCTAAGCCATAGCCTGCTAACAGTTCTCTGCTCCACCTTGATTGGAAAGAGGAGGGATGGCGTTGGCACATTTGTCTCAACAGTGGAAATGCCAAATGTTACACCTTTGGTACTGACTATTTGATGATACTGCGTCCTTTTGTATTCATTTTCCTTTACAATCCACTGTACTTACAGTGAACAATCACTTGTTAGGTTGTCCACTATTACTTCTCTGCCATTCACCTGACCCCTTCTTGAGGGCAGGCTTACTTATTCTTCTTCATACCTCCCTTTAAGAGGTTTTGCAGTTCCTAGCTTGGGAAGTTGAAAATACTTGCACGTGCTGATGCTTAATAGCTCTACACTGAAGTGTGTCTGTCTGTGCCAGTTTTACAGAATTACTAACTGATACTTCTGTATCTGGCAAAGATACATAGTTTCAATTAGCATTTGCTTAGCGTGTGGCAACAGTTTTACTGAGTCGGAGGGAATCCCTGCTATTTTAGGGGTTACATTCGACAAAATGCATTTATGAAGCTTTTGGGTTTGGATGGTACAGGTTTGTTTTGCACTTTGAGGTGTTTATACAGAAGCTGTTACTGATTTGATTTCCTTATTTTCTGGTGAAAGTGACACTTGAGAATTTACTTAAAGAATTACCATTGCCAGACCTTCAGGCAGGTCTGGCCAGTGTTTTTAAAATGGTTGAGTTATTCCAGAGTGTTCCCATGGCTGAGCACCACCAGGTCCATGCTGTGCACTGAGAATGGGAGGGGTCTGCTGAAGCGGCCACAGATGGTGGTGAGGCCCGTGGTCTGCTGCTTCATTGTGATGGTCTTGGCTGACATGCAGCACCTTCCCAGGGCTTCCTGTAGAGCTGGTCTCAGCAGGCTTATTTCTGTGTAATCTGAATTTATGGACAGTTTTACTTGCAGTACACAGCCTCACTTGATGGTTTGTAACATATGTATTAGAACTGGTCATAGCTGCAAACTGGAAGGGTTATCTTTTCTTGTCTTAGTGGAATCGAGACATTTCTCGATCTAATAAGGTGCAGTAACTGTAAAATGTCAGCATCATTGTATCTTGTATTTTGTTTACTTTTTTTGCAGATCACTGTGCTTTGATATTTGTTATTTTGATATTCATTTCTAGTGTGGCAGCTTGGATGTTTTATCAAGAGATGTTAATAAAATCAATCTTGAGACATTTTTAACTGAGTTTCTTATGTTCTGCAGTAACATGCTAGTGACAAAAAGAGAAAAAAGATCAATGTTCACAGGTACCTGCCAGATACCATTCTGTGTGTTTGTCCTGTTCTTTATAAATCCCCTTTACAACATCATATGTATATTATGTGTGAATATCAAGAACAGAAATCTGTTCTGTGAGTAGGATGATCACAGGTGGTTCACTCAGCCTGAGAACTTGTCCCCTTCCTCCTTTTAGCAATACCTAGTGCTTTGCTGACAATATGCTTTAGTCCCTAATTTTTTATATGTGTTTGGCTGGTTGGGTGTCCTGAGCTGATCTGTGTTTACAGATCTTCATTACATGGATTTCTTCTTGAACTTTTAATTTAGTGGTATTTCTTAGGCTAAAGTTTTCTTTTTAGTAATCTGATCCTATAATTCTTGTTGAGTTTCCCAGTCTGATAATATACTCATACCCTTCCTTGGTCTAGATGGTTTCTTTCCTTCAGATTTTGATCTAAGTGTCAACACTCACTGATGCATCTTTTTGAGGGGTTGTAGGTACAGTTCTTGCATTATCAAGTACTCAAACTTTAACTGCTGAAGTGAAGGAAGTTTTCAAGGGTTTTAAATAGTTAAAATAATTCTCTACACTTTCTTGAAGACCTAAGCTGTTAGAATCTTAAAAGAGGTTGGCATGTTTTTGCTGTTGGTAATTGCTTTAGTAGAGGAGTTGGAAAAATGGGAACAGTATAAAAGCATTAGTAAAAAATAAACAGCTGAACTGTTGAGAAATCCTGGCTAAATACCAAGAAGTAAAAATCTGCAGGGATGTTGGAGCTGCCTTTAATGACAGCAGCCTCTGGTATAGTATCTAGGGTAACATTTTCATAGTTGCCTTTCTTGTATCTATTTCAGTCATATCTAATATGCAATGAAGAAATAGAAAAAGTGGGTTGTATATGGTTCTTTTTTGCTGTTGTTGGTGACACAAGCCTGGACACATTAATGGAAGATAACTGTGAAATTATGACACCTGTTTACTGCAAGATCTTCCAACACGATCGCCATAAGATGTTAATTCAGTAACCATGAGTAATATTTCTTTGCTTTTCACTTGTCAACTTCTGATTCCAGACTTGATATGATGTACTTCTTTTTCTTCTGCATTCTGTTTTGCAAGTGGTTCGTTTGGAATCAGAATGCTGTTTAAAATTCTGACTCTATGTGTTTAATACAAATATACCTTCAAATAGATGCAGGTACTTAATAACCATTTACTGCTTTGTAACATAACCAAACATCCAGAATAAAGAATGCAAATAACTGTTGCACTGTAAAACTACTTAAATATTTGTAAGTACTTTATGGTTATACTATTAAAAGAGACTAAGAATAACCTTTCTTCTAGGGAATAACATGTACAAATGCAAACCAAAATCAAGTTATTTAAAATTATTTATAATTACTGAATATGGTGGTTTTTCCACTGTCTAATTTAGATGATTCTCTCCTTTTCAGACTTGGTGACAATCAGTATTTGGATTGTGGTTGACCCTGGAAGTCTTAACTGCTTTATCCAATCCCCTTGTACTTATCAGTATAGACCACAATGCTGGTTTGGTTTGCTTTTGGCTTGGGGGTTTTTTTTGTGTCCAAAATAGTTCGAAGTTCTGATATCTAAGAAGCTTTTGCAGGTTGCTGAGGAGACAGTGAAGTGACACAGCTCAGAAGAAGAGCTAGTGGCCTTAATATATGCTGAAGCAGTCTACTTTAAGCAGTCTGCCTTTACTATTCCTGTTTTTGTGTCATCTCCTATGCAGTTAACCAATTTGACTTTAAGGCAACAAGGTGATACTATTCCTCTGTACTTAGGAGTGAGCTGTTTTGTCTAGGGCTGGTTACCAGGGCTGGCATCATTGCAAGCTGGGCAGGCATTACTTTGGGACAAATGCTTTCCAAAGGAGGTATTTCTGGCAGTGACATCAGATAACTTTGCATCTTTAAATGCCTGCCAACAAGTGAGCTGTGAGTTTGACTGTCGGTCATCTGAACGGGTTCTTTCACAGCTTGGGCGTCTTGAGTGTCATGGCAGTTGGATCTGGCTTGTGCTCTGCAGTGAGGGGGATCACTGTGGCACCATTCGCAATCAGGAACTGCTCTGGCACAGCCTCTGGAGCTCAGCATGGAAAGTACGTAATTACAGCAGGTTTTTTCCCCCCAGTCCTTCTACCTTGTGAGTAAAATGCAGCCATTCTGTAGCTGGTGTACAAAATGGACGTGTGATGACTCCTGAGGAAACAATGTCACCTTGGCATTTGATCAGTGTTTTTATTGGCACAGTTCCCTATGAATTAGTATTAATAACTCAGCTTTGCTTTTCCTAGCAAGTGTGAAACAGAATTTGCAAGGATTTTGTCCTCTTGAGCTTATAATGAGTATTTGGGAGTGTGTACGTGTACCTGTGGTATGATGGCCCATCCAGTGCACAGTGTGCTTGTGGGGTCAGCAAGTGGGAAATGCTGTATTAAGCTGATCTGTTTTCAGACTCTGACAATGATGTAGCTTTAAGGGGAATGAATGGTAGATGTGACCATTTCCATCAGTGTCTTCAAGGTTTTTCAAGTGGTAGGTTCTGCTGGCTTTGAATTTCACTGCAGTTTTTCTTTTCACTCTTATCAGTCAACTTTAAAAAGTCTGTTTTCTTTCATATGGGATGTTTTTTGTTTTGTGTTTTGAACGCCTTTCAAATTAGTCATGAATTTGGGCGTTATGTTTCCTGGTGAGTATTGAGGAAAAAAAAATTACTGAGCTCTTCTTTTCATAGTGAGCGTAGAGGGATTATCTGTTCATCGTGGAAGTGCAGGGCTTTGGCTTGGTCCTGGGGTGGGTGGGCTGTTGATAAAGTTTGTGATGTTGTTAAAGCCTGTCACTAAAGAGCAGTTTGTTTTTCTGAGATTTCCAAAATGAAAATTTGGCAAAAATGTTACATCTGTTATGGATATCAAGTCTCTTGAGGCAAGATAACCTGCTAATCAATGATGACATGTATGAGAAAAGACATCATCCACTGGAATTTTTAAAGCTCTTGCTTTATCTTTCAGTAAGTTTGAATGTCTCTGTCCATATATTCAGGGAGAAACTTGTTTGAGTACTGTTGTCAAGAACGGACTGGTAATCCATACCAAGTCAGTGCCTTGATTTGACCTCAGTGAATGATGTTGTAAAGGTTTGATCTAAGTTGTTACTGAAAGTAAATTCAGCTTAATGTGCTGTGTTTTGATAACAATTTCTTTCCACAATATCCCTCCTGTGCGTGCACAATACTTGGTCTGAAAAAACTCTATCATATTTTCTTCTTTGGTAACATTATTTTTAAAGCTTTGAAAATGTATGTTTTCTGGAAGCCAATAACTTTTTAAAATATTGCAGTACCTGCTCCGGTCATCGCTGCCACTGCTACTAAGATGGAGGTGGTTTCAGCAGAAGTCAACAGCTTGCTCCCTGAGGAAATCATGGACACCGGCATAACTCTGGTGGAAGATGACGGCATCGAGGCAGTTATTGTGTCATCGCCAATGGGAGACTCTATTCCCATGGAAACAGAACTGGCACAAATAGTGAGCATAAGCTCCACCAGCGACTCATCAGCTACGACCACAGCCACAGTCACCACGGAGTCAGTCACTGCCCCCAGCAGCCACACAGGCGATGAGACAGCAAACACCACGACCCCAGCACCTGATGTGAACGCTGCTTCAAAGCCCACCTTTCCCAGTGGCCTCCATAAACTTGGTGCTCAGACCCCCGTCACTATATCAGCCAATCAAATTATTCTGAACAAGACCACCGATATTAAAATAGGCAATCAGAGTATTAAACCAGATGGGCAAAAGCTCATTGTCACAACTTTGGGCAAGTCTGGCCAGCCTATTGTTTTAGCATTACCCCACAGCCAACTCCCGCAGGCGCAGAAGGCCGTGTCCCAAGCCCAGAGCGGAGACTCCAAGGTACAAGGCCAGCAAATCAAAGTTGTTATTGGAGGTCGGTCGGAAGTGAAACCTGTTGTTGGTGTCTCATCTTTGACGCAGGGGAGTCAGCTGATAAACACTGCAGCCCAGCCCTCTGTCTTGCAGTCTCAGCAAGTAAAAACAGTACAGGTAAAGTGAGTTATGCTGATAAAACGTCTTAAAACCAGTTTTGTTGCTGCACTTGTCTGTTTCCTGCACTGATTGACACACTGTTGTTTTCAGCCTTTGCATTTATTCTTTGTATTAAAAAATGCAATGCTGCTCTTAGCCCATGCTTTCATCTGTGGATGCGTTTGCCATTTTATGCTGTTTGCCTCTAGCTACTGTCTAGAAATTTAGGATTTGCCTCAGAGAAGGTGAACTATTCAGTAAATTGAAGATAATTTTCTTATTTTCATTTTATAAAAATAAATTCCACATACTTTCAGGAATACTGAATTGAACTCTATATGTATATTGTTCTTTATTCAAAGTGTACTTTTCTTATGAAAGAATAGTTTCTGCCTATCACATTTAATTTGTTTAAATAATTTTCTGAAAAAAATTCATCTGAACAAGCACAGAAAGGAGTATCTTGTCTGCCTCACATCTAGTTAAGCTTTTTAGTAGATTATGATGGGCTAGACATTATCATAAGATGAACACTTCAGAGTCTTATTCCCAGGTTCTGGCATGGATCTTGAGATATTTGAAACCACAGACAATCTGCTTGGATCTGAAAATGTGTTGGAAAGACTTGGGTTATAACCCAAAGGGTCTGATTTTCATGTGGTGTAAGGCTCAACTAAATGTGAGTCACTTTGTTCTAACTGACAGTGAGGTGGAAATAAGACTTCTTGAAGTGAAGGAAAAGCAGAAGTCAATGCAGGTTATGATTGAAAAATATTTATTTTCCTCTTGAAATGAAGTAAGAAATTAAAATTTAAGTAATCTAATAAAAATAATCAGCTGCACATAAAAATGACAGTTTAAAGTGTTTATTAGCTGAATGTTCCCTGACCAGTATTTTGTGGCAAGCAAATGTGAGCAACTCTCAAGATTTTTTTTTAAATCTACAGATGATTCCTGCACCAATTTCTGCTTTCTCTTTTTTTTGCTGCTACATTGTACCTGTGGAAAGATGTTTAATAATGGCTGTTTGAAACATAAATTTTCTCAAGGGACTTATAATTGATGATCAAGGTACATAAACAGTTGTCACTATAGCCTTCATAGAAGTCTCTGCTCTTGACTCAGCATAGGAACATTTAAGAGTGGGTCAGTTCCCGGTACTTGGCTTCAGTTATTTACTGCCAAGTGACAGATGCAGAAAACTGAGGAGAATGACTTAGCTGTGATGTGGTTTCTCTTGTATGAGGTGACCTTGTGCTATCAGTGACTGAAATAGAGTTACTTGGCCATTGACCTCTCCCATTTGTCATTAGAAAGCTCTTACAAATAGACTTGCATCCAGTTATAAATCTAGTTAATTGCAGTTTGAGTAAATTTGTTTTGTTGGGATCTCTTTTTGTTAAACCATTGCTTCCATTTGCGCAACAGATTGAATTGTTAGCACCTGACATTCCTTTTTTCCTATAAGGCAAGGGGGAAGTAGAAATGGAAAGCAAGAAGACAACATTAGTACTGCAGGGAAGATGATTACATTAGCAGTTCACAGACAGTGCTTTTCCCAGTAGAAAATTACTAATGTATCAGAGTCATAAATGAGACTAGGTGAGACATTCATGGTCTATTCTACCATAATGACAGGGAAGATAACCTGCACCTTGAGTCTCTGGTTTAGAAAATGAAGTCCTGCATTTAATTACACTGTCACTATCACAGGGGCTTTGTATATCGTTAGAGAAACTCAACTGGCTGTGCTGTGATCTCATTGTGGCAGTTGAGATCTCAGCACTTCAGGCATAATTGGTAGAGTTCAACAAAGTGTTTCTTGAAATTTTGCTCCTCCTCTGATTGCAGTTCAAGAGTCTGTGAGGTTTAAAGTGTACAGGACCTTTGGCCTCATCTGTATCCAGAGGTTAATTACTGTCTCTTGGGAACTTGCCCTTGTTCAGTTGAAACTACTGCCATGGGATGTGTGGAAAAAACTACCAGACAAGTGCATCCACTTTCAGCCTGCAGCTCCTGCCTCCACAGAGGCTCAAAAGCAGTGATGTGCCTGCTGGTGCACTACTTGAGTCTGAGTGCACTAAGCTGGAGTTCAGCCTTGCACGTGACTCTGAACCAGATGTCCAAACACATCACCATAGCTGTCATTAAGCTGGTCTAACTTGTACTTTGTTTGATGTAGTAAGTGGCTCTGGTTATGCAGTTACATCAATGTGTCCATAGCATCTTTGCTGCCATGGCAAGGGAACTGCTGAAGCCATCGTTGTGGCTTCATCTCATTGTGGCAAAGTGACTTTGTGCAATCCCTAACCTCAGACTCCCATTTCTAGCTCAGTTTCTTCATCTTCTGTGAAGTATGCTATTCTCCTTTTCTATTTCTCAAATCCCTGAGTTTTTGTATTATGCCAAGTATAAATTACATAGAGAGTGGCTACAAGCTCGTAAGAGGTCATCTAGAAGTGGATTTATAGTATGTTTGCTCCTTTTTGGTAGCTGATCATGCAGATATCCAGCAGTAAATGCGAGTTATGGGTGTGCCGTTTTCTGTATGAATAGAACACAGTTTGACAACTGAGAACAGAGTTCAGCCATTTAGTTAACTTTCCAGTTCACCTTTAGTGGAGAGTGCTTAGGAAGACAAAGTTTGACAACTTAAATCAAGTTGCCTGCAGATAAATCTCTACTTCTCTAGGGGAAAAAAGGGGTATTTCTAAATATCATAATATTCTTACAGAAGAGCTTGTTTCCCCAGGAAATATTTTTGCAGTTTAATTCAAAGTAGGTTGGGGAGGCCATGCTTAGTTTACATAGGCAAGGGAATACTGTTAAACACCTTGTGACCAGTACAGGCAATGGCAGAGGGCTTCAGAGAACTTGCCCCTTCTGAAGTATTGAAGCAGCAGTTTGTCACCTTGATTATTTCCTTTGACTTCTCCACTCTGTACCCAAATGGTTAGTGAATGTCCCGCTCGAGCCCAGAAGCTTCTCACAGGTGGCTGGGGTTGTCAGCTCCAGTGGCAAAGCCTTAGAAAGGCTTGCTTGGCAGCAGGTGGGGGCAAGAGTGCTGTTCCTCACCTACAATCAAACAGGTTTGAGTCTTGCTATGTTTCCTAAGCACTGAGGGCATTCACTCTTTTATTAGACCTTCTTTGTAGACAAATAATTCACCCAAAAAGCAGGGAGAAGTTTATCTGAGGAAGATACTGCAAGTTGAATATGAGAGAAGCAGGGCTACTTGTGTTGACCAGCTATTGTTTTGGTATTTTTAAGGTTTTTTTCTGAAATTCTTCATGTTACATGTATTCATGTAAGTCATTTAAGCACATTTATTGACTGTTACTGGGAAACAACTGCTGTTGTCCAGAGCTGGCTGTTCCTGCTTCATGTTGATCATGTTCTGAGCCAGACTTTGCTCTCATTTCAGAGAGTAAAGCAATAGCAATTGAGTTGCAAGAATATCTTTTGGCAGGGTAAGATTAATTTAAGCTATAATAGAAATCTCAAATGAAGCAAATGAAATGTGTGAAATTTATCAGAAATTAAAATATATGCAAATTAAAAAAAATTACTGATAAAATGCCTCCTCATCTATCAGCTATGTATGCTAAGAGAACTGAATCCTTGAGATTTTAAAATGGCTTTGAGTTAAATTTATGAACCAGGCTGTGAATGAAGCTTCCTTCTTCAAACAGCTCACGTTTCAAAGTTGTAGTTAATATATCTACAGAAAGAGCAGGTTTATTTCTTCTGTTTCATTTGAAGCCTCAGCTATTGTATATCACCTATAAAGCAGCTGATGTGCCCTGGAAACAGCATATATGGTCTGAGGTGGATGTTTGCTGTGAGGAACACAGGGACTGTAACTGTGGAGCAGCACATGACGTCCTTTAAATGAGGTCTGTTCTCTGCCCGTGCCTGGTGTCAGAGCTGCTCATTGCAGGCTTCCCTCTGCTCAGGCCTCAGGCACGCAGAGGTTTCCATAGCAGGCTGGAGGGCTTCAGTGCCATAGCAGGGGGTAGCTCTGCCTTGCCTAGTGGTGCCCTGAGTGTGCTGCTGGAAGCTGAAGCAGCCTCACTTGTGCTCTTTGTGGAGCAGCTGAGGAATTCATTATGTGCTGCTGAATACTTTGAATCTCTTGTCGTTACTTGCTGTTAAAAAGGTGTTTTCAGTCAACAAATTCTATAGATAGGGTTTTGTGTAGGAAACCATAATATCCAGCCTACTCAATTGCTTCATTTAAGCATTCTCAACTTTCTCAGGCTGTTAAAAGTAGCTGCTGTCCCTGTATCTTTGCACTCAGTGAGAGTTCTCCAGTTAGCTGCTTGAGTGAGGAAGGTGGTTGTGCCTTTGAGAGGCAGCTCCCTACATGAGATGCCAATGTCGTGCCTCTCTGATTTTGCTGGAGTTGGTGGCTGGTGCCCACAGGGTGTGCCTGGGAGTGTGTGGTGAAGGAGAGGCAGGATGTGCCTGCTTCAGTAATGCTTTCCAGTGTGTTCACATGGACTCAGGGAAGATCCTAGAAAGTCTACATCTGTAGGCAGCCTCTGTGGTCAGCAGCTTAAAAGTCTTTGAAAAAAGACAACTTTTAATTGGAACTATTCACTAGTTGGGTGCCTATGTATAAAAACTATTAGAATAAATGCACAGGTAGTTAACTTCTTTCAGTGAGGAAAGGGGGGGGAAAGTCATCTTTTAGACTTTTAAGACTTTGGGTTGAAGGGATCTGTCATCAAGTTACATGTAGTATGTTCTCAGTCCAGCTGTGTTTCAGGAGACTGGATCGCAAAAGTTAAAAAAAGACCTCCTTGTACCGAGAGGTAGCCAACTGATTTGTTCTTGGCTAGTGCCTACCCAAAACTTTCAGGGACTCATGAGCCATATACTTTGGGGGATCTGTTGCAGAAGGTCACTTCCCCTTTTGGAAAATAAAAGTGTGCTATTATGTCAAAATAGGTCAAGAGATGTTTCAGAGGAGTAGTTTTCATATTTAAGTCACTGGAGGCCAAATTTTGTCCTGGTTGGCTCAGAAAGAAGTAACTTCCTTTAAAGCTTCAAATACTGAGAGTTGTGCATTTAATTTTAATATTTTTATGTAGACCAACAGCATATAAGAAATCACTTCAGCATCTTAAAGACGAGGGATATTTGCCCAGAGAGATCCTGTGAAAAAGCTGTAAGATATTTGGATTTGCTGTCCTACTTTGGTAGCTGGAGTTCTAACGTGTCATGGATGATATCTTAGCTCTTTCTATAGGGAGAAATGGAGATGAAATGTGAGATAAGCAGTTATTCTTCTAATTATGAGTGCGAGTATTGCCCTTTTTATTTTTAATGTACTTAACAATACAATAACTTAGATCCAAAATGCTCAAATTACTTTAGATCTTTTCTCCTCCATCTTTTAGATTGCGAAGAAGACACGCACCCCAACTTCTGGCCCGGTGATCACCAAGCTGATATTTGCAAAACCAATCAATAGCAAAGCTGTTACAGGGCAGACCACTCAAGTGTCACCAGTCATTGCAGGTTGTACTACTTTGACTTGTTTTGCTTTACCTTTTTTTAAAGGCTGTTCAAAGACATGGTGATGGTAGAAATTTTTTTGTCTCAACCATTTTACTTTAGTTTGTCAAAGTACCTCAAGCAATGGAAAAAAGAGATCAGAGCATTTTTGGGTAGAAGCAGATAAATGCAGTTGTTGATACCTTTATACTTAGCTCATTTAGAATAATCTTTGTAATTGCAGAGTTGCTTTCACTGCAAGATGCTTTTACTTTATGGATTTTGGGGAGGAGAAAAAAGAACCCCAGAGCTACAGAAAAGATTACTCGATAAACAGAAAGTATTTGTAGAAACATTATATAAACACACAGGAAAATGAGAGATATCCTATTGTATTACTTTAATCTGCTTATAGTTGGACTTAAATATAATACATACAAGTAACAGGAAAAGTGTTTGAGTGAAAAAACTGAATAAAGCAGTGTTATTTCTGGTAAGTTGTTCACCTACTTATAAAATAACCATTGTAGATATGTCTAAGAAAGGAATTAAGTCAAATAAAAAATGTTTTTTCTCTTTGGAAAACAAATCCCTGTATCCTTAAAAGAGAAAAAAACAACACAAAAAACCCCACAAAAGCCCAACCAACCACAGAACAACAACAAAAGCACCACCAAAATGAAAGAAAAAAACAACAGTGTAATAATTTCTTCATTATGGCAGTGGGACTAATGTATCTGTTGCTAAATGCTTCATAGCATATATTCAAGTAGCATCTTAGGCAGGTAAATTATCTGTAAAGGACAAATGTAGGAAGCCATAGTTGTCTTCAGAGCTCTGAAGGATGTCTTAAACGGCTTCCAGGTTGACCAGCCCAAGTAGGCCCAGAATCTTTTCCACGTATTTAAGCAAATTTGTTAAGTCTGTACAGAACTGGGACTTCAGCTGGTTTTAAGAAGTATGCATCTGTCTCCTGTATTCAAACCTCCAACAGATACAAGTGAATGGCATGTAACTGAAACATAATCTTGCTCTTGAGTTGTCAGGCTGCCTGCAGCCCCACCTGTCTTTCAGTGAAAGGGGGATTCCCTATCCCACTCCCTTTCTCACGTAATTCCCAACCAAATATATAGACCCCTGAATAAGAAGATTGCTATGCTTATAAATACTTGAATTAAGCTGTTTGTATGTTAAAAAAAAACCAAAATGCAAACAAACAGAAAATCCAATCTAAAACCATTAAAAACAATTTGCAGTGTTTAAATCTATATTTTGGAAAATCAAAAGTACTCGTACTTGAGCCTGTGAGAAAAGCATCACTCAGAGGTGAAGATGCTTCACTATTAAAGAGGGAATTCTTTTTAAACATCTGCCTTTCCTCACACCATTACAGCCAGAACAGCTTGTCAGCTTTGAGAGGCTGGTATCATTGTAGGGAAGGTGTAACATTTGTGTTTTGTGTTTCAATTTTGTTTGCATATTTTCATGAATCTGTTAAATATTTTAATTGCCTGGGAATTCCTACAAACTGAGGTGGAAGTTGTAAATTTGAAAGACTTGTCAATATAAGTAAACAACCAGATTCTGTTCAGGAAGCTGATGCTAAGGGGCACAGAAGAGATGCAGTGTAGGAAAGCTGTCACCAGAAGAAATAACTCAAAGCATTGACAACTGTAGATGGTAAAATTCCCACTGACTGTGACATTCTTCAAGTGGCTTTAGCAGTTGCTGGCATCTATTTGTGCTGTTAGACCACACGAAAGCGGTTATTTTAGAGTACATAGACCTTGGAGGAAATCAGGTTTCCATGAGGATAGTGCTTTTTGGTGTTAGTCCTGGTTGCCTTTAATTGTTTTGCCACTTGGTTTTGGATGGAAAAGTTATGGTGGTGTGTATTTGTTTCTTATTTTTATAAATACAGTCCAAGAGAATAAGTGACAGAGAAGTTACAACAGAAATGAGGCTGAACCAAAGTGCAGTAGAGGAAAGCTCAGTGGTCAAGCACTTTTTGGAAAGAAACATAGAAAGTGTGGGAAAAAAATCTGTTTTCTTTTATGGGAGTTTTGCAATATTCCTGAGACTGATTTCTTGATTTGGCACTGCTGGTTTTGATGTTTACTGTTCTTCGGCATTGTAAAAACAGATAGTTTGTAGAGCCACAGTAACATCCTTGTTCTCATGTGTGTGTCATGTATTCTGTCAGGCAGTGAAAGAAACAACCATCAACACAGAGAAGAAAAAAAAACGAAAACCTTAGAGTTTAGTGTGAACAGACCAAACACCTTTTTCTTGGTCAGTGTAACACAGCTCGTTTTTGATGGCTGAGGTTTCAATGGGGAGTAGTCCCCCACTGATGCAACAGCCCAGGGACTTCCTAGGAAACTTCCAGCTGGCTGAGTGTTTTTGTGCTGTGGAGGTGTACTGGAGCTCAGGATGCTGTCCTGGCTATCAAGAATTTTCAGCTGAATGTCACAGAAAGCTCAGTGTACTTCAAGCCCAAGTGAACTGTCCTATTATTTTCAATAATGCCAATTATTTTCCTCTTTGTTGCTAAATCTAACTTAAAGAACACTGGTGTCCTTTGTACCATGTCCTACACTCTCAGAAGTAGGGATCGATTCGTGATATGCAGAGAAAACTTTGTTTTAAAAGTTAATGTGAACAGGGATAACTGGAGCTGATGGTATCTTCATTGTTTGTAGGTAGGGTTTTTTCTCAGTCTGCTCCAGGGACACCACCAAAGACAATAACGATCTCTGAGAGCGGAGTCATTGGATCAACTTTGAGTACAACACAGCAGACACCGAATAAAATAGCTATCTCACCACTCAAATCCCCTAATAAGGTAAGGACCTGTTCTGGCTGCAGCCTTCTATCCCTCCTGCACAGTGCTCTGAATGGAGCTCTCCGTGTCTTTAGTACAAGCTGCTTATTATCTCTCCAGAGATCATAAACATATCTCCAGAGCCCATAAAAATATCTCCGGAGTCTCCATCACACATCACGATGCTCTCTGGTAATGCCCTGAGTTAGATTATTTGCAATTGGCTGCTGTACTCTGGTTTTCAGTGAATATGCATTACTGTGTTAGTTTCCCATTCCTGCAATTTTTTTTCCCATTCCCTAAGTATCTGTTCTGAGAGTAGCTGTTCCCTCTTACCCAAGTGCTCAAAGTATTTTTAATGCATTCATAAAATGTCAACAGGCTGTTTAAGAGGAGACCTTGATAGTATTAATGGGTCAGCACTTACCACTGCCTGCACAGGTAATTTAGTCTTCCCTGATCACTTTTGAGGTAAATGAGATTTGCAATAGTCCTGGGCAGATACAGATCTAGAGATTGGCAGAGGTCAAAGCAACTCTTGTGTTTTGCATTTGATAAAATTGTCTTGAGAACAGAGAAAAAGGAAGGGAAGGGGACAAGATGTATGGTGAATGCTAACTAAATATCGTGTATAAAAAGTAGAGTAAGAATAAAGAATTCTTTTAGTTCAGCTGTGCTTTAATGATGTAATGTTGTACAAAGGGAGTGAAAGACTTGTTTGACATTATCAGTAAGGAAAGCAACATGGAGAAGAAAGAAGTTAAAAAAAAATAAAATCTAGAATCAAAATTAACAATGAGTGTGAAAAGACTCCATAGGCTTACATCTTGAATTTACTGTAGCTAAGGAATTCTAAATGTCTTTTAAAAGCAAACTCTTTCAAAATCCAAGATTTTTCCTAAAATGTACAGAAGTTTAGAACAAAAAGTAGGAAACCAGCCTTTGGAGGGGTGTTTCTGTATAGAACAGAGTATTCCAACAGTGCACTCCACAGAAATGTGGTCAGAAAACGGATCTCTATGGGAATCTGGAAAGTAGATTTGAAAATAATATTGTTCTTATAGTTTGACTGAATCAGTAGTGTAAGGTGAGATTTTTTTTCCCCCTTTCCGCAGCTCTTTAAAATTTCTGTTTATGATATACCAATTATAAAGCTGTTATTTAGAAAATCCATGTGACAGTGTTCAGGCTTCAGTGGGCTAGTTTCCTAAAAAAAACCCAAACTAAAGAGATAGCCCCTCACTCCCACCTAGACATTGTGGTGGGTTTCTGAAGGAGCCTTTTGGTGCTGGAAACCAACAATGCCTTCAAGTTTCTAAGGGGCCTATTTGCTGTTGTTGCAGTTGGACCCATGTGATTTGAGATTAAGTACAGCACCCTTGTTCACATGTGAACTGGTGGAGAGCTGTCCTTTCATGATGAGGGGAATGTGTATGTACAGGGTCATGTCTCCTGCGCAGAGGTTTAAACTGCTTCTTTGTTTTGCCAAGCAGCTAACAGTGGTGTCAGTGGCCTCCCAGCCTCCCAGCTCTCCCCAGAAGACGGTGGGCGTCCCACTGAATGTAGCGTTAGGACAGCAGATCCTCACAGTGCAGCAGTCAGCACCCTCCTCCCCTGGGAAGGCCATAGTCAACCACACAACCACCCAGGTACACACTGACTTTCCTTTGTCTTCTAGCATGTCTGGGCCATTGCTTGCTGAAAACTGGAGTGTTGGATGGCAGATTGGCAGTGGTCAATCTGAAAGTGTTCTTGTAATGGTGTTTGCTTCAGAAGTGGCAAAAGAATTTCCATAGGAAGCACATTCTTCTTCAGTTGAGGGGCACAAACCACTGCAAGCCCGTCCAGAGGCATGCTGTTGAAAGCAGCTTTCCAACCTGGAAAGCCCCACTTGATGTAACTTCTTGTCTCTGTTCAATCTCCCAAGTCATCTGAAAAACTTCCTACAACAAGAGCAGGAGTTTTTGGGTGGTTCTCTCTCTTCTGCCAGTGTTTCTGTGCCACTGACTTAGGGCTGCTTTCCAGGTGTTTCTGAGGTTTGCAAAAATGGAGTTTGTATTCCTGTGGTAGAGGTCTGCAAAGCAAGACACCATGGTCTGAAACCAACAGAACTAGAAATTATTTATTTCCTGTGTCTCATTTCTAGAACAATAGGGTTATCCATAATAGCTTTTATAATTTGATTTGCACTAATAAATCACAAGACAAAACTGACCTTTCTTACAAACTACAGTTGTTATGTTTTCCTGTTTTGTAATCTTAGGTGATCTTTTTTCGATACAAGTATCTGTATTCCTGTTTTGGTAAACATGAAGGAATGTGTATGTCTGTAAATAACCAGAGTGGGGTAGAGTGGGGTATAGCAGGGAGTGGACACAGTTGCACATACAGCATGAGACCAGAGACTCAGATTTTGCCAGTCTCATCTTACTGATACAGATGACATATGGAATGCTGTTATGGGAATGTGGACACCATCAAGATTTGAATTTTGGGTTTTTTTTCTCAGAATAAAACTGGCAAAACTGTCTTTTGATATAGTCACTAAAAGGTTGTTGCTCTAATATGAGCACCCTAAGTGGAGCTGTCTGTGGGGTGTACTTTCTGAGTTCTGATCCAAAGCTATCTGACACAATACAAGGGTTTCACCTGTCTGCACTGGACTCAAGAACATGCCTTTAGAAGAACCGTCACTTCAGTCTTACAGTTTTCCCAGTTGTCATTGGATGGCAGCCTCTGATCTGTGTGCTAGAGAGAACTTTGCCCATATTGGTCTCCCTTTGAAAACACTTTGTCTATGACTGTGCTTGCAGATAGTGCTTGTTTTGAATTTCTCTGGCTTCTGATGTTTCAATGTATTAACAAAAAAATAAAAAAAAAAATCCCAAGAAAACACCTTTTAAAATACCAGGCTTATATTTTCAGTGATATATATGCAAATTGAGATTTCATTTGGGTAGTTTCTAAAAGCTGAGGAGCTGGGAAACTGTTCTTGTAAGAATTTACATCATAGGATCAATGAAACTTGATGTCAAACTTAATGTCAAGGACAATATGTTGAATATCAATATTAAAATATGTTGAGTGTAAAAAGTTGAGCTCCAGAAGAACTTAGATGGAAGGAGGAAAGGGAGGAATAAATCAAGGTTTGAGATCAAGCAAGGTTGGAAAAAGAGGCTGTTAGCAAATGAATAGGCATATGAATGTGCATAAATAAAAACTTGCTTTTTTATTAGTTTTTAGCTTGAGAAAAATTGGAAAGAAGAAGTCTCAGATTCCAGGTATACTGATACTCCAGCTGTGAGATAGCACAGGTCTGCTGAGCTCCCTTTCTTTCACCGTTTTGCCTTTTTTCTTACTGAATTTGTTTTGCTACTCCTCATTGTTCCTGCTTCTTTCATTTCTCAGCTTGTACTCTTTTTGATGTCTGCCAGTTTATGGACTCTGTTCCATTTTCTTCTCGAGGGTTGTGTACTAATCACAAACTGTCTTAACAGAATTTATCTGTACACACAGAAATAAATCATGCTGCAGTCCAGCACAAGGAGTTCTGCAAGATCTTACCATGTGCCTTTATTAGTAGGAATATTTTTAGGTTTGGTTGTTGCTTGATTTTTGAATACAAACTGAGCAACGTTCTCTGTAGTCACCTGAAATAGTTTTGGCAGACATTGTACCTGGGGAAAGGGACTGAGTCACCTGACTCATGTAAATCTTAGTTTACTCTGGTGTTTGGTGTAGAACATTGAAAATGGAACTGAGTTTGCTCTGAGCTGTTGAGAGGCATTTATTCTCTTCACATCTGTTCTACTTTTGAAAGCAAAAATGGAGGTGACTGACTTTACTCTCAGGGATAATAATGTTATGGTAGAGTTGCTCACTAACAAATTGAGGAATAAAATGCTGATGTTCTTTCTGCCTTTGTAGAAGTAACTTCGTGCTGTCTGTGTTGGCTTAACAGGCTGTGAAATCAGCAGTGCAGACCATTACTGTAGGAGGAGTGGGTACATCTCAATTTAAGACAATTATTCCTTTGGCAACTGCGCCCAATGTTCAGCAGATTCAGGTACCTGGAAGCAAGTTCCATTATGTCAGACTCGTTACTGCCACAACAGCCAGTAGTTCAACCCAATCTGCCAGCCAAAATCCCAGTACCAATACTCAGCCTCTTCAGCAGGGTAAGTGCTGGTGTTGACATATTCTCTGAAGCTTTATTGGGCTTTTTTCGTGTTTGTTTTGTAAGGATTAAAATGAATACATAATAGCAATCCATGAAAACTGCCATATGTGCCTGAGTCTGTCATAAGACTCCTGTAAATTTCATATTTTGCTGTTACTTCTAGTTTGTGTGTGGAAATGCTCCTTTGTGTCGCATTGCTTTATAATTCAGCCTGAATTCTTGGAGCATTTTAAGTTGCTTTTCGCTAGTTTACCAAATTGTGGTTACTCATGGCAACTCCCAGATCCTCCATATGAAACTGTGAAGATGGGAAAGCCCACAAACTTATTGCCAAAACTCCTGTAACATGAATGTCCTTCTGTGTAAATTGCTTTAAAAATGCCAGATGTTTCTGCTGGTTTCTGTCCCTGCTTTCCAGAGCTGTGAAGACATAAAAGATTTCAAAGGGAAGAGAGATGTAAGGGGAATCCAATGTCCAGAGGAGGTCTGCACCCAGGCTGCTTTTTTCAGCCATTGCTGTGAAATGTGTGTGCAGGCTCTTGTGACAAATACCTCTTTACAAGGGTGTTCTTTAGAGGCAAGTGTTGTATGCCATGAGTTTGGGCACTGCATTGTTACAGCATTAAGTACATATGAAAGTGTGAAGGACTGAACTGTGGACTTTGAGTGACTAATGCGTGTTAATGTGATGTTGTTTCTTGACATTAGCAAAGCCAGTGGTGGTGAATGCGACCCCAGTACGTATGTCCGTTCCCATAGTACCAGCACAGACTGTGAAACAGGTGAGCTAAATGTTAAAAGGCATGTTCCTGACTTGTTTTAGCTGGGCAGTAAAGAAGTTTGGTTCCAGCTCTGTAATAAAATGTTCTGTTAATAAAAGTGCATTCTGCGTCAGTGAAACACTGATTTCATAAAGACCTCTTTTCTCTCCAGGTGGTGCCCAAACCAATCAACTCAACTTCACAGATAGTTACTACTAGTCAGCCCCAACAAAGACTTATTATGCCAGCCACTCCACTGCCACAGATACAGCCCAACCTCACCAACCTCCCACCAGGCACTGTGCTGGCACCAGCTCCTGGTGCGGGAAACGTTGGGTATGCCGTCCTTCCAGCTCAGTATGTCACACAGGTATAGTGTTACCAGGGATGTGCTGCTGCTGTGGGATATACTGCCTTCCTCTGAAAGGTTCTTGCTCCCTGACACCAAGGTGATACTTTCTTTTAGGGTCCCTTGGCAGAACGATGATGATTGCACTAAATCATAGTTACAATTAAAGTTCTGTTTTCTCAACAGGTTTTTTTAATTAGCGTGGCATAGAATTTATAATCAGAATAGCACAGGATTTCTGTAAACAGAATCAGTGCAGTACAATTTTGAGTAGTGTAGTACAGAATTTATAATACAAAGTTATAATACAACTTAATGTTTTAATCACCTAGATCTCAATTTATAATTTCTAATCACCTAGACCGTCTGCAGGTTGGGTCAGATCTCGATACACAGCTTGCTTCATCAATTTAACAGTCATAATCTAGACTTGGAAATTGTACAAAAGAATTTGAGTCACTCAGCCCTCAGAAGGAACAGATGTCAGTGGAGGTAACCCTGGCCACTGGGGATCATGTGTCTCACTGTTCAGCAGTAGTTCCAGTCCAAATTCCTCACTTAGGACTTGTAATTGCTTGATTTTATAGACTGCTCTGTGTGCTGTTACACTTCCTTGTTTTGTGACAGTCATCACCACCACCTGGTTGTCTGGATGCCTGAGACATTCAGAGCTAAAAGGGAAGAAAGTTCCTGGCTTGGTGCCCAGGAATCCTGAGACCTGTAGTGAAGGAAAGAATAAATCCTGTTGGTTTATGTACTTGGTTCACAGGACCTTCAGGGCCTGATAATGAAGAGAAAGGAAGCACGTGTGTGACCCGCTTGGGTCACATACATGCTGCTTTCCTTATAAAATGGCAGGAATACAGGTGGTACCAGTTACACCAGTGCAGGTCTAGGGATTAGATTTTGCTCTTTGCCAGGATCTGACCAACATTCAGCACAAAAAGGAGAGTAAATGAAACATTCTGCTGAAGGCTGAGAGACCAATTTGTAGAAAGAAGGACTCTGATAGCTCAAGGCATTACTGGTAGCAGCCTTTTTTCTGGTTCCCATCTGGTTTTGTCACAGTTGCAGTTGGACCCTGAAGCCTGTTACTGTGTCCTTCCAGTCTACTTTTACAAATGTTACTTGAACCAGTAGCATTTGTTGGACCTCTTCTCTGAGGTTTTGCATTCTGGTCACAATCAGTTCCCTTTTGCCTGGCCCCAGAAGGTCCGTATCTGTCTCCAGAACCTGTCCCACCATTAGAAAACAGCTGCAAAAGAACAGAACTGTGTCATTAGGCAGGTTGTTATGAAGTTTTGGTTTTTGAATGAAAAATAAACCGTGGATTCAGGTATGCAGAGGAGTCAGAATGCAAATCATCTGACTTGCTTTTATTTAATTCCATATTCAGTGGCTTGTATATAAAGGAAGCTACAAAAGTAATTTGTGCAGGAAATGGTTCTGCTCTATAAGGGGCAGGGTTGCTTGGGAGGAGAGGGGGAAAATTAACATGTTTCTGCAAGCAGGAACTGGTTGTGGTCTGAACATTTCTGTGTGTTATCTCTGTCATCTGTATGGCTCTCTATATATGACACTGTAATTGAGAACAAAAATACAATCTAAAATTTTATTTTTATGCTAACTTTGGAGGCAGGAGGTTGCCACCTGCCCCAATTAATTAAATGTCTAAAACTGTACTTACAAGGAAATTATTTTTATAACAATATCTGGAAAGCTGATTAAAAGACTAGCCACACACCCTCTTATGCATACGTTATTTTCTTTGATGTCACACATTAACCTTTTTGTTTTGTTAGCTACAACAGTCATCCTATGTATCTATAGCAAGCAACACTGGCTTCACAGGGACATCTAGTATCCAGTCCCAAGCACGACTGCCATTTAATGGGTAAGTGTTTTGAGAAACAACCCCAAACGTGTAGAATAGGCTGCTTGAATGAGCATCTTCTTTCATTCCTGTTAGAAGGAAGGGTGGGAGGTGAGGTGTTGGAGTTTGGTTTGGGGGATTTTCCAAGACACTCAAGTATACTGTGATGTGGCTATTTACCTCTGACTAAATGGCACAGATCTCTCTGAAAATTGAGCCAGTCTCTCTTGGTCAAAGCTGTGTTTTCCTTTTGGTTTGTTTTTTTTTTTAATTCATGTAGCAGAAAGTTGACCTGAAAGCTCTATGTTGCTCATTTTTTTTTATTTTCCATGAGCACCTGGGAGCTACAGGCCTCAACTATTTCTCAACATTGCTGGAAAGAGATGCTGGACAACATATGAGCTAGATGCTTAACAAAAGCAGAAATTCAGCCAAACAGCAAAATGGATCCTGATAGGAGGCTTTGGTTTTTAGCAGTCTTGCATTTTTCCTTTAAGGATGAAAATAACAGCTAACATGTATTATTTTCCGTTTGCCAATCCAACAGGCTTAGCTGTTCTGCACAGGCCTTTTGTGTTATTGTTTTCTGGAAATTGTGAACACGAAGTTACTTTTTGTTGCTGCAACCTCAACTGATGCAAACTAATCCCAAATCCAGATGCAGCTATTCAAATGAACGGTTTTGATTTAATCTCCCTGGTATTACGTGTAGAAATTGCTGGATAGGGATGGAACAAATCTCATCAGAAGCGATTAGTGTCACAAAATCTGAGTTTTAGGAGCAGTTAAAGACTGTGTCTAATATAAAATTTATAAATGAACTGAATACCATTTTTTGGCTTGCTTTCCCATTGTTCCAGAGTTTTTTTTGTTTGGTTAGGGTTTTTTTAATTCCAACTAGAACAAAAGAAAAGGCATGATTATGTTGTGCAAACGTTGCTTGTATCTAGTCCCACTGCTTTTAGAGGGGTTCTGGGGAAGGTTCCCCTACCTTCAGTTTGGAGTTACCACGCTTCCTGTAGCTTTAAGCATAATTTCTGCTTTAGGCATGCAACCAGATTTGCAGCAAACAATCCAGTTTTTTCTGGGATGGAAAGGCACTATATAAATGCAGTCAGCCAAAAACATAATGCAAGGGGAATATAAGGTTTTTTCCAAAGTTTTCATTATGAGCTATTTACTTGAATTTAAAATAGGAAGAAACTGATAACAGTGTGTGTGTATAAATGTTTAAATCCACTTTTTCTTCCCCCACAGAATAATTTCTTCTGAATCTGCCAACCGCCCCAGGAAGCCTTGCAATTGTACTAAGTCTCTGTGTTTGAAACTGTAAGTACAGCTTGGTATTGGGTTTTTTTAAAGCCTTAATTTTAACATCACAAATGTATGTCAAGTATCAGAATATAATATTTTTAAGTATGTCATGAATTTTATGTCTAGGTGCTAATTTTAAGTTACTCTTTATAACAGTGGAAATGCTGTAGAGCCTTTGTAATTCTGCAACTCCTGTGGGCGATACAGGCCCTAACATTTTAGAAGGTTCCAACTTTGCAGACTTTTTGCATGGTGGAGCCAATTCCACTCAGCAGCTCTAGTTGCTTTGTTGTTACCATGAGTGGCGTCCTGTGGTATCATTAGTGGTCATTTGCTGTACTTGGTAAAGCACATCAGTAATACCATGCAGGACCAAGTACTTCAGAAAAATAGGGCTTTGTATCTCTTTATTAAAGGACTAAATAGGCAACTGATTCTTCATTGATAGGTCTGACTCTTGCTTATCCCTATGAGGTATTTTGCCATTCCATTCAATGTATTCGTAAGAATTCGACGTGAAAGCATTTTAAGCTGAGTTTCCTTCTCTTCAGGCAAACTCAGTTTACCAATATTTTTGGGGCAGTAATGGTAGAAGATACTGATACTCTGTGGTTCCCTGAATCCTAGACAATGAATAGGAAATCAAGGGTGTGGTACTCAAAGGGGAAGTGATGCAATGGTATCTGAACCCAACCTGAGATGTGTGTTTAAACTTCTAAGCTTGTGTTTGTTTTTGTGTGTTGCACCCCACCTCTGTGTGGGGAAGTGTTCCCTGTGCTTCCAGTCTTCTGCGTGGAAGACATGGTAAACAGGAAGATGTGTAGCTCCTTCTTCAGATATTTTACATATATAACTGACCTCAGGTAGTGCCCAATGCATGTGAGACATGTAGAGTTTTCCACGTATTTTAGTTTTTGGTGCCTGTGTGCACTAGGAATTGTGGAAGAATAATGGCCCCACTGGTGATACTCTGCACCTTCAGAATGCTGTTTGGAAACACTTTTCTTGTAAATCACTGTCATTATATCTCTAAGTGGCTAGGCATTGATGGACAGAAAACAGTTAATTCACCTTGGCAAGGGTGCTTTCTTACTAGTAAAACTTTTTCCTGTCTGGGAGTTGCTTTTTCTCAAATACATGTTGAAGGTAGGCATATAGCACATTCTAGGAAGAAGTAAACTTGGTTGTTTGCTCACTGATGTTCTGGGTTAAAGACCATTCCACTACTAAATTTTAGACAGGACAGACAGGAGAGCTGTTACAGGTTGTAAAAGCTTGTGATGTTGTTTGTTCCTGGGGCCATCTAAGATGCTAAAAATCACCCAAATGCAGTTCAGCCAGATGAAGGGTTGTAGTTGACTCCAGGGCACCCCTAATCCAGTCCTTGTAGTGTTAGGCTGGGCAAGCTACATAAAGCCAGTTTTGCAAGAGGTTTAGTCTCCTAAAAATGAACATATGCTCCCAGCAGGATTTGAAAAGCAAGTGAAGAGGATCAGTAGTTTTTAGCTATAGCTGGAGGTGGTACTGGAAGCATTGAAATATGACAGTTTGTTGTGGCCTGAAGCCATTTTTCACCTGAGGATGAATGTGGTACTTTCACATATCACATATGTGGGATTGGTGAGATCTTGGTTTTGGTGGGAGGCACCAGAGGTACATCAGAGGCATGGCAATGTGATAGGCTTTCCCTGACCATGTTTTGCTCCTTTTTATTCATGTATTTGTCCCTTTTAAAAGTCTCTGATAACTACAGCCTTATCCTCATTCAGATCCTTCCCCTAGTTACCTGTGCTTCAAAACCTCCAAGATGTACCAATTGTTATACCTCTTCTGTTCTTCCTATTGATGAACTCTGTCTCAGTTCAGAGCTGCAACCAGAGTGGCAAAACTAACAAAAAACGGCTCGTTGCTGTGTTAGTCAGTTTGCCTGTCACCTGGCACTCCAATTGCTTGCCTTTTGTTTTGTCTGCATGAGAGCCTCCGAGAGCTGACTTGGGCTGGATAGGTTAGGAGCTGGCTATGAGGTGGCTGCAGCAGGATTGCCTTCAGTATGTGGGTAATGAGGAGCTACCCTAGAAAAAAAATCTCCTTATCTTCTCTTGCTGCTGTGGGGACCTGTGCTATGTGAACATTAGCTCAGATGGACACCTTCAGTTATACCTGTGTCTTTAGACAGAAGCTAAACCTGCAGCAGAAGAGTTTGGCTCTGCAACGAAACTGGTACTGCTTGTACATGTGGAGTTGAGCATAGGGTGACCCTTACCCTTATTGGTGGATATTACCGAGTAAGAACTTCTGCTACTGCTATCAGTACTAACATCAGTTGTAATGGTCATGTTTACAAACACATCTGCATCTTCTGTTTCAGGTATTGTGATTGTTTTGCAAATGGTGAATTCTGTAATAACTGCAACTGTACAAATTGTTACAACAACCTGGACCATGAAAATGATAGGCAAAAAGCAATAAAGGTGAGGGGCCTTTTACCCTGTCCTTGGGATGAAAGCTATCTAGCTTATGTCCCCTGGAGCTACAGAGCGGGGCAGAGTGGGTGTATAATGCCCTGATCTCCTCCCACATGTGCGAGGCTTAAGTTCTTTTATTGCACCTCTAAGTTCTGCTCCCTGCATGCAATGACTGACCCTTTGAGTCTGCATTGACAGGCCTGCCTGGACAGAAACCCTGAAGCCTTCAAGCCCAAAATAGGGAAAGGAAAGGAAGGTGAATCGGATCGGAGACACAGCAAAGGGTGCAATTGTAAACGCTCGGGATGTCTCAAAAACTACTGCGAATGTTATGAGGTATGAAGCATCGGCTCATTTTAAAGATAGTAGCATTTTCCCTTTATTGCACTGACTTCTCTGAGTTGCTTTGTCTCTTCTTTATATTGCTATAATGTTTTTTCTTCTTTTCTATTGCTATAATGTTACCTCTTCTCCCAGCAGTTTGCACATAGAAAACCATGTATGTGGCAAAATAGATCACTTCTGCAGTGTAATTTTAATTTTATACTATGTAGTAACTTTGAACTTAGGCTTGGGTTTGTTCTGTACTGAATAGCACTATTTCCTAAAGAAATCTACTGCACCAAGTCCCTGGAGGGTGTAGAATCGGCATCCCACAGATGCTCTGTGTTAGAACGTGTCTGTGTAAGTCAAAAGCAAAACTCGTTGTTACTTCATCTGCTAACTGATCAGTCTATGGATGTAGAGGCAGTGGCAGACATGACTTCTCTCATAGCTCAGCCATCTGAATTCCCATGGAAACAGGAGGTTGGTGAAGAAAGGGATGAGTGGGAAACCATTGATTTACATTTTATGCTCTATGATTTGATTCAAGTATACATTCTGGGAAGGCATCTCAACTTGAGGTAAGAATTTAGAAAGAAAATTACTGCTTGGGAGTTGCTTCTACTGGCTAATTGGTAAGAGATTAAAATATCCTCTTTTTGTTGTGACTTGTCATAAAAGGAGTCAAGGTTGCAACAGGTCTCTTTTTGTTTGTTTCTTTCAGGCAAAAATCATGTGTTCTTCCATATGCAAATGCATTGGCTGTAAAAATTTTGAAGAAAGCCCAGAGCGGAAGACATTGATGCATTTAGCAGATGCTGTAGAAGTTAGAGTCCAGCAGCAGACGGCTGCAAAGACCAAGTTATCTTCCCAGATCTCAGATTTGCTGACAAGGCCAACACCAGCACTCAGCAGTGGTGGTGGGAAGTAAGTTAATGCTACACCGGTTTAAGTTGTTTCTAATGTGGGGTTTTGATGTATGTGACAGGTATATCCCTGTCTTCTTTGAATCTTGCCTGCGTAAGCTGTAAAGCAGGAGCAGTGAGGGGAATGGAGCTTTTCTGTTCCTGCAAGAGTGCCTTCTGTGGGACCTGGGGCATGCCAAGCTTGGCTGTAACTAAGCATTGTCTTCATTTGCCTGTGTGCTCACAGAAAGCATGAAGTTCAAGTGTCCCGTTCACTGAGAGGATGTAGTCCTTGAGCCTCCTGTGCAGTGAAAGCTGGAGAATGGTTCTGTCTACATGGGCATTTCAGTGACTGTCTCAAAATATACATTAATGGAGGCAGGCACCAAAGCATAAAGGCCCACCAGTTCACTGAGGCTTATTCACTCCCTTGTAGGCTGTCTAAAGCCCCTTGGAAACAATGGGGCAAATGAAATCTCATCAGTCCTTGTACTAAGAAGTTGCCCAGCCCCAGAGTTAGGTGCCTTGTGTGGTTTTGGAGGAATTAAGGGGATCTTTCTTTGTTTTCAGGCTGCCCTTTACATTTGTAACCAAGGAGGTGGCTGATGCAACTTGCGAATGCCTTCTCGCACAGGCAGAGCAAGCGGAGAAGACGGGCAAGTCGAAAGCTGCAGCAGAGCGCATGATCCTGGAGGAGTTTGGACGCTGTTTGATGAGGGTTATTAGCTCTGCAGGCAAGTCCAAAGGTGACCCTTGTGTCATGAACTGCTGACTCATGCACATGAGCCACAACGGAGCGGACTGAAACAGAACACTTAAGGCACAGGGACACTTTGGTGTAGCATAAAGGATTTAATAATATTTGTTAATTTGGTGCTTGTTGTAAATTGACCTGTGTAAGATTGAAACAAGAAAATCTTTTATAACAAGATTTAAATCTTAGCTAAATCCTCTTCTACTTAATATAATGCCTAAAGGTCAATTTTTCTTCCCAATGTACAGCTTTTACCCTGGGTTTCTCAAAAGTTAGACTTGTTCTCTCCTTTCCCCCAGAATAATTGTCTGAAGGGCATATATAAATTATTATAATATATATTATTTACAGTGCATGTATTTGCATCACTTTGTGCATACAGGAAAACACAGGCGATGTCAACAGCTGGGTCATTCTTTTGGTTACAGGCCTGTAATAAGGAGCTACCAGTGTATCCAAGGTAATTCTGAAAGGAAGTATATAAAAATGAGCATCCAAATGGAAGGTAGTAATTGTACTTAGGACCTGACACAGCATGTTCCTTGAGTGCACAGAGCCTAGTGAAATACCTAGGCAATAATACAGAGGGGTTGCTTGCAGATTTAGCATTGAATGAGTTGTGGAGAAACTTGCTGGAATGGGGCCCAAGGAGTTTAGAGATTAATGGAATTAATAGGAATTTTTGATAGGAATGTGGCTGAAAGTTCAGGTGTTTCTTAAGCTGGAACTGGAAGGCTAAGACAGTGGCCTGTTCTCAGAAGTGATGCCATGTGGCAGCCATGCCACAATGCCAGGCTGTCTGCTCAGCATAGTGTTACCTAAGTGTGCAGCAGGTGGATGCAGTTGCTTATGTGAAGATTGGCTTTTCAGAGGGCTGCAGCAGTCTAATCTCTCAGTGGAAGTAGGGCTGTGCAGTCCACTGTGTTTTTTAGGATCAAGCTGTAGCCTGGAAAAGTGTTTAAGCCTGAGAAGCTGAAGTCATGGGAGATGACAATCTGCATCTGAATCGACTTGCAAATGCAAGTAGGGATCATGTTCAGCCTGGCTGTGGGTATTCAGGATGTGGCTTCTCTGTATGCTGGCAATTTTCTTGGCACAAGGGTTTTTTTAGCATTGTTTAGAGTAATTGTGAGAGCTGTGATCAGAGAAGATACAAGCACAGAATCAAGATTGCTACAGAAACAGACTCAGATCCTTTTACACTAAAAAGGGGGCAGTCAGCTGTAGCTGGGTATAGACTAAGGCAGGGGATTTTTTTCAGTATTTGTTACAGGCAATCTCAGATCACATTTTTGATAGTGGAACACATTTGCAAAATTAACCTGGTAGGTTACTTACCTATCATGAACATCCACTAACCATGTTTAATCACAGGCATTTTTACTACCTGTCTCACTGCAGCCTGAACTGGCTATGTTTTTCCAAAAAGTATTTTGTATTCCTTCTATTAAAACTGTAAATAGAGAAATGCAGCAGAGCTCTTTCTCCAGGTTTTCCAGCAGGGCTAAGCTGGGAAAAAGTAGGACCTAGACAAACCAGCATCAGAGATATGTGCCTACATGTGTGAAGGCAATAAGATTGGGAGGATGCTTCACCTCACAGCCCTGTGCCCTGAGCAGAAGGCCCTTGACCCTTAGCTGGTGCCCCGTCAAAATTCCTTGGAGGCACGAAAGGGCCTGGGAAACATCCAGCAGCAGTGCTGGGCCCACTGAGTGGCTGTTGCAGACAAGGCTTTGCCTGCCAGTCACTGTCTGAAGGGCTCTGTCTGCCTCTAACATCTCCCTGAGCATAAATAGCAAGTATATTTGTGCATATCTCTGGAAAGGGAATCCACCTCTTGTGTAAGTAAATGCCATTTTTTTCATGATTAGGACTTGGATTTACTAAAAAATCAGTGCAGTAACTTTACCTGTAGATAGTGCGGATATTCCGTTTACTTCTAGTGACCTAATATAGTATGTCCAGTAAGATTTGTATAAATGTAAATTAGTGTAAGTGAATAAAGTAATACCTACTTATGTTATTTTTAAAACAGATTGCAATATGCCTTTTGTTTAGACTTCAATCCATGTTAATTTTGTATATATTCCGTGTTTTACTCTAAATTGCACCTTTTGTGATGTGTATTTATATACAGTGTGCAAAAGCACTTGTGAAGTTTAGATTACAGTTGTAATTATGTATGATGGCATTGCTGGAGAATATTTTGCTTGTAAAGACTTTGAAGGTGCAATCAAATGCTTTTAGTTCTTCTATTTTGTTTTGAACAAGCTTTCTCAAATATTAAGCTTGGATTCCTCTCTCCCTGGTGTAGAGCGTGTGAATTGGGTTTTGTACCTCCTTAGCCATTTGCATCAAACTGCTGGACAAGATTTACAGTCAAGTTCATCCAGTTAAATAACAATAATTGGGAACGGGACAAGGGTTCATTTTATAGTTCTGTTTACATCCAAAAGTAGAAAAATTAAATTTATATTTACAAGACCTGTTCAAAAAATACACTTTTCTATATTGTACAAATAAAGCAGTCAGATAAATCACAAAAAATAAACATTTATACTATTCTGTAAATATTTTTTTGCATGCCTTTCCTTCAGCACTGACAAATACACACAGAAGGTTTTTCACTGAAATGCCAAAATAAATTCTTAACATGAGGTCCAATTCTGATGCGAATACTGACTTGCATTTTCAGTATGAGACCAAATCCTACCAGAGAGAAATATCCCTTGCTTACTACTTCGTTACTACTCCTTGGGGCTGGGGTGTAAGCAATGCCAGTGTTACAACATTACAAGATTGCAACCAATCTACCACTGCGATTTCAGCAGCATTTTGCCAGTTCTAAAAATCCTATCTATATATAGAGGTGGGACAAAGTCTCTTGTAGCTGGAATTGGGTCCATGACAGTGATGGCTTCAACATGGCTTTTTGCATAGGTAAATGAAGTGGAAAAAAAGTCTAGGTGTTTTGGGTTGTTCCAGCAGTGATTGCACGAAGTTCTGTGGTGCTGTTGCTCTCAAAGCAGAGCTTGAGTGCAGCAGTTCTGCTCCCACCAGGCATGAGCAAGACTAGGGAGGAGAAAGAACCCACACCAACTAAGGACAGTTTCATTAAGTCACTGGTAGGCAGAATGGTACCTTTAATTCCTGCCATAGGACATGGTGGATCACCATTTTTCATCCCATCTCCATCATGGAGCCTGAAAGAAACTGAACAGCAACTTCTGGGGGAATTGCCTTCCATCTCTATGAATGCACCTGCTGTTATGTGTGGCCAAGGAGTGCCATTTAGCAGTAGTTATGCCAAACTCTGCTATTACCAGTAAAACACTGGAGGCAGCTTCCTTGCCATGGAAATGAAGTAACTGAACAAGGCTGTCCTACTTGGTGGCATTAAAGCTCCGATTCAGGTAATCAGTGGAAACATCAAAAGGAGATTCCCTTGTGCCCTGGGCTGCAGGACAGAGGCCAGCCCTGGGAGGATCGGGCCATGTGGCACAGTTGAGAAGGTGAGCTGATGGGGCCACAAAATGGGACCTGAAACGCTTGCCCTGCTGCAGGCACAACCATGTATTGGTGCCTGGGGCTCCTGCCCAGAGAGGAAGGTGTCAGTGGCCACTGGACACAAGTCTGATCACAGACTACAGCACTGATCTAGGTCTGGAGGATTTAAACAGCTTCTCTAGCTGTTTGATGTGTAGGAATGGAGATCAGAGCTTGCGTACAACTTAAGTGCCACTTTATTTTCACATCTTTATTTTCAAGCTTTCTTGCCTGCAGCTTTTATAAAGTAGATCTGTTTGGGTGAAATCAAATTGCCAGCACACATGATTTCCCCCAACCACATGGAATATGCATCAGTTTTCTCCAGGAAAGAGCACTCACAGCGCTAAGCCACGCAGCACGTCCAAGAGACACTGCAGGGTCTCCTACCACTGTCCCAGGCATCTCAAGTAACCCTTGCTCATCCTGACCTGCCACACAAGTTTCATGAAATGTGTAGCTGCTTTGCAAGAGTGCTAGATGGAACAGAGGATCAGATAAACTTCCTTGCTTTGCTCAAACTCTTGATCAGGTGGTTTGCCATGGCCCAGCACATCACCACCTATTTACCAGTTAGCCGAATCATGGGAAGACACTACATTATTTCCTGGCATGTGTTGCCTGGATCCAGCCATCACTGAGCCTCAGCAGGGCACAGCCACCTTGGAACAGCAGAGTCCTCATGACCCCATGTGTGTACAGCTCGACTGACAGCTACACAGTGGTGATGGAAACAAATGTTTTCCCTTCAGTCTTTCCAATCTGTGCCTTCCACGAGAATATTTCAAGTTCAGGTGTTGGACAGGATTTGTTCTGATGTTTAAGTAACATCTTGTTATTTTCTTCACTAAAACTGTGTAGTGGTTGCTGATGCTCAACCCCCCATCAAATAAATGGTTTGTGAGCATGGGGAAGAGGGGGCTTTCTCCCAGGAGCTCCTGGAAGACTTCCTGTTCTAGAGACAAATGCCACATCTTCCTATTTTTGCTGCCATCCCCTGCTTTGTCATACCACTTTAGGACTCGTTCGGAAACGCTTGTTATGCGGTGCACACTTGCCGAGGGCAGACTCGCTCCACCTAACTTTTTTATGTAGAGCACTGACCCACATCTTAGCCTGCTCTCATCTGAGTTAAACAGGGAAGCGAGACAAGCCTCGCATTGCAAGTCATGGGCCAACTGCTCAGCAACAAAGCCGGCAGTGCAGGTGATGCCCCTTGCATGGAGTGACAGGTCCGTCAGCGCATTACTCAGTGCGGAACTGTGCAGAAGGAGGCCTGCACTGAAGGGGTATTCTCTTGCCAGTTCCCTCCTACAAGCTGGGTTATACTCAGCACGAATGCTGCTGAGGGTCAGATCTCTCCTACAAGACAGGGATATGTCCAAGAGGCTCATGCTGTCTGAGCCACTGCCATGTGATGAGCCTGGTGACAGGCTGCAGCTGGCCAGCAGTTTGTGATAAGCTGCCTGGAACACAGCACAGGTGGGGCTTCCATGGGTGCCACAGGCTTGCTGGAGAGCCCTGAGAAACAGCTCCAGTGGGTCAAGACTGAAGGCATAGGTCTGGAGGTGGTGGAAAGTAGTGCCTTCTGCACACATGTACTTGGAATAAAGCCACTTCAGGCTTTCAGCATTGAGCAAGAAACTCAGAAATCCTAATTTGCGTTTGCTCTTAATAATGTATCTCCCCACAGAGTCTGTTAAGGTGACAAAGAAGCTCTTGGCCTCATTGAAGAGGTTGCTTATTTTGGTGTAATTTCTAGCTAGCAAAGGCTGCTTCAGTCCCTTTCCATAGGGACCTCTGCCATAAAATACATTGCACAGAGAGCTCATCAAACGCACAAACTTGACAGTGCCACTGCAGTTCTGAAATGAGGCCAGGCCCAGATTCTGAAGGTGTTCCAGTGCATTGGCAACACCTTCGCTGAACAATGGTGTAGCAAGGTTGACCTTCAGGTGGTAACTCTCTTTGCTCACAGATCTGTCTGACTTGGGACTGCATTGCTCCATTACCCTCTGCTCCTGCAAAGCTGCCAGCTCCACCACATGCTGCCACCACATGGTGTCACTGAGCCACTCTACCTTCTGGAAGCACTGCAGAGCATTCTTTATGAGCTGGAGTGCATGACAAACATCAAAGAAGAACGTGATGCCTTGAGCAGAACCGGGTGGATGGTGGAAAGTGCACTGGATCCTTTCGGGATCTATCCTGATCCCCAAAGCTCTGGCAGTCTCAGCACCATGAGCAGAGGCACTTGATGTCACAGCCAGGACCATGATCCCAATGTTGTTCAGCTTACTGATGGCCTGACGGAAGAGCTGAGCAAGTAAGTGGCCTGTCGTGCGGTTCACTAAGAAGTAGCCAAGTGGAGCTGTCCAGGGACTTGAGATGCCGACTGCCATAAGGACTATCACTTCTGAGGCCAGTGGAGCTTCATCAGCATCAAGGATGCCCGCCCCCAGGTCAACAAAGCCTGTTAGACATCCCGTCTGTGGGTCCCACTCCTGCCGCTTCTGCAGCGACATGTCCTGTACCATCACAGCACAGTAGCGGTAGGCCCGATTCTCTCTCTTCACCTTTTCCTGAAGCCGGAGAAAAATGTCATTGCTGAAGCCTGCAGCAGCCTCATTAGTAGACAGCCAACTAGAAAAAAAAGGGAGGATGTAATTAGGAGACATGACTCTGAGAAAGCTGAAGCAATAGTCAGCACATTTTACCACTCAGGACATGGTCAGCCATGCCTGGAGCTGCAGAGCAGGCTGACACAGTGCAAAGCTGGCAGCCTTGCCTTTCCTGAGAGAATGAGTTTCTTGCACCCTAGTGATGGGAAGCCAAGCAAAGTACCTTGTATAGTTTATCATGATAACAGGGGGAAAAAATTAAACAACAGAAGTGCCAATTAGGTTATGCACAGGACCAGCAACACCAGTTTACTCTCCTTCCCAAGTGTCTTTCTCCACAGCAGAAATCATAATCCAGTTTGGAAGATGTGAAACCCTCAACAGTCCATGTAGAATGCTACTCTTCCCAATACATTATACCCTAACCACTATCTCCTGCCACCCCTTTCAGCAGATTCCTTGGAGGAAGCTGTGTAAAGCCCCTACTGGCTGGCATGGACAAGGTGTGCATCCCTTGGGCATCCTCCAACTGCCCTACAGCAGTCTGAGACACTAAACCTGTAGGGGGAGAGTTTCTTCAGCCTTTGTTTTGTCTGTTGTTACAACTTGTTGTTGATGGGTCTGACAGCACTTCAGGTAGTAAATTCTGATAAGCAGCCTGTGACACAGTGCAGGTGTGTTATTCTTATGCTGTGACCCACATGCAGGAACACATCCCAGCTTTCTGAGATCAGGGCTACCAATATTCCTTGACATCTGCTTTCCCATCTGCTCCTGTTACTAAAAACAAAGCAGTGAAAATTACTACTGCTGCCGACTCTTCAGGACAGATCTGTTACACCTATTTCTACACAAGTACTTGGAAATACATTCAGAATGAAGGAATGAATAAAAACTTGCTTTGTCAGGCTGTAAGGATGAGGAAGAGAAAAACTCTTCTGTAGATAATCATAGGACTCAGCATGGTACAGGTAGAGAATACAAGCAAATTGCCTCATTTCTGGTGAGTATTCTGCCATCTGCCTCCAGCTGTGCAACTCACAAGGCAAATCTGCTTAAAAAGAAATCACAAGAGGTCAGCTTTAGTGAAGCAAATAAATGGCTCATAACAGAGGGATATATGATACAAACACACTACAGAACACATGGCAATGGGGTGGCCTCTGGAACCACTTGGTCCTGAAATCTGGAGTAAAGTGTATGGCTTGGCAATGCTATCGCTGTCCCTCACCACTTCCTAGGGGTGGGTGATGGCCAGGGAGCGTGTAACCCACCCCCTGAGGCCGAGTTCCCAACACATCTCTCCTCCCCTTCCCTGTCTAATGTCATTCCACAGTTTTGAGTAAAGACTGTGAATCTTACCTGTGGCTGCTACTTAAAAACAGACACAGCAAGAAAGAACCCAGTAACTTACAGCTGACCTCTGTGATTTGAAAGGGCATCTCCAGGTTGTATCATCATTAACAGAACTTGCTTCTTGGCAGCACAAAAGACAATGTTTCTAGTTAAATACACTCTTTTTGAGTCATCTGACAGCTGAATGGGGCCACAGTTTAAGAGCTGTACTTACAAGTCCGAACCCTCCAGCAAGCCTCAAAGCAACTGAATTCTGGGGGGAAATTTTAATTGTCTCCATGATTGGTTGCTGCATTCCGGATCGGGAAATCAAAAAGCTAGGAGGACGTAGGAGCCTAACACCCAGGGACTACCAACACCATCAAGTTAAGCAAAGACACGAGACCGGCTCTGTCGCCTTTGCAATACCTGAGAACTGCGCCCGCAGCAAACCCACGATTTCCTCAGGAAGCTGCCGCTTCTCCGCCAGCTCCCCGAGGATGTTCGCCAGGGTGCGGGGCCGGTGTGCGGGGCCGGGCGGGAGCTGGGGCGGCCGCGCGGTGTCCGCGGGCTCCGGCCCCGCCGCCCGCTGCGCCTGCAGGCTGTAGTTGTGGTCGCCTCCGGAGGGGCTGCGGAGCGGCCGCTTCAGCGCCCGCACGGGGGTCGTGCCCCTCCTCAGGCCGGCGCCCGGCAAGACCTGGCGGGTGCCCCGCAGGGCAGAGCGCGGGGCGGGCGCGGCCCACAGTGCGGGCAGGAAGCGGGAGGGCACGGCCCCCCGCCGCAGCTTCCGCCGCAGCCCGTAGCTCTCGAAGTCCCCCTCAGCGAAGTGCCGGGAGCAGAGGATGGCGCCGGGACCGGGCCGCCACAGCCGGTGCCCCTGCGGGTCCGTGCGGTTCACGGCGAGGATCCACTGGCGGCGCTGCGCGGGGTCCACTGGGAACCTGCGGCAGACGGAGAGGGAGGGATGAAGGGAAGAGAGGGAAGCGCGGCTGGGGCGCGACGGGAGCGGCGGCACTTACTGGTGGAAGGAGATGCCGCGGGCACGGCTCCGCCCGGTGTCGCGGGCGGTGCAGCCCAGCGCGGAGCAGCTCCGCGTCATGGCGGCGCGGCCCGGGCCCGCCTCCCGCCCATTGGCTCGCCCGCCTCCCGCGCGCCCGGCCCGCCACCTCCCCATTGGCTGGTGCGGCGGCGCCGCAGAGTCCGCGCGGGGCGGGCGGCGGGGCCGGG
>VWZD01000536.1:751569-800867 GCA_013396695.1 Sakesphorus luctuosus | reverse complement strand
CGGGAAGGCGCGGCCCCGCTCCCGCCGCCCGGAAGCCGCGGGGCGCGCCCGGAAGGCGGTGGCGCTCGGGGGGCGGTGCCGGCGCTGCCACGTTGGAGCGGTGCGGGAGCGCCGGGGACGCGCGGGTGAGCCGGGACGGGGCACAGCGCGGCGTTCCGCTCATTTCCCTTCGGTCCTGCCGCAGGCGCGGCGTGCGGGCCCGTCCCGGCTCGCNCACCCCCTGACGCTGTCTCCTCTCCCGCAGGGCCCATGGCTGCTCCTGCCCCGAGGGACGCGGCGGACACCCCGAGGAAGGAGGCGGCCGCACGTCTCCATCCCCACCCCCCGCCACNGTCCTGCCGCAGGCGCGGCGTGCGGGCCCGTCCCGGCTCGCAGGGTGTTGCCGAGGCGGGGGGTGTTGAAGTAAAACCCAAAAATGGGCTGTCGAGGGTGTTTGGCGGCACAGAGTCTAGGGAGCGTTTTCTCGGGAGCGAGATTGTTTCATGGGCTGGGGCAGAAAGCTTATGTAGGGTGCTCGATCCCTCGGTGCTGCTCGAAGGGGGTTTCTCGCAGCAGTTGAAGCTTTGCCCCATCCTCCTGTGCTGTCTTCGGCAACCATCGTTTTCCTCTACGTGTCGATGTTACTCTGCTAGGGGAGATAGCCCTCCCCTTCCCCCTGGGTGTGCTCTAGAGAAGGATGGCTTAGGTGCTTGTCTGTGGTATATCTGTAGGAGAACGGTCCCTCTGGCAGCTCCTGCCAAGTTCTGATGCAGCAGCTGAATCCGTACCAGTGCAGTCTCACCGTGCTCCCTTTAAGCACCACCTCTCTTGGTCTTTCTTTTTTAGCAAAATGAAGCTGAAGGAAATAGACCGTACTGCCATGCAGGCATGGAGCCCTGCCCAGCAGCACCCCATTTACCTGGCCACAGGTGAGTTCTTGGGGAGGCATGTGCTAGCAAACATTGTCTATGTGCGGTGGCTGCCAGGAAGTGGCCATTGTTGAAAGTTGTAGGAGTTACTTTGTGTCCTGAAGGCTGGAGTGGGATACGTGTTGTGGTGCCTTGAGTAGTGTTCTCCAGTTAGGCCAGCATGAAAACATGCTTTGTATTCTGCAAGTGACAGCAAGCATCCTTCTCTTTCTTTCAGGGAAGGTGGCTGCTGGACACTTGTGGCTCATGTATAACTTTTGATCATGTTCTGTGCGTCATTGGGGTATTTGCCCAAACCATTTCCTGCTCATATTGGTTAAGAAACACACAAAGGGTGAACCATGGGGTGAAAGTCATGTAGAACTACATCTAAATAAAAGAAACAGAAGCCTGACCCCATCTCAGGGTCCTTTTTGCAAAAGTAATGTTTTCATGGCCCTCCTTTTGCTGCTTTTGCAGTTAGTGTTTTGTGTGTTGTAATATGCTTCCTCACAGGTACATCAGCTCAGCAACTAGATGCCACCTTCAGTACCAGTGCTTCTCTGGAAATATTTGAGTTGGACTTATCAGATCCTTCACTGGATATGAAGACCTGTGCCACGTTTTCCTCCTCCCACAGGTAGGCAGTGTTGTAAGGGAAAAGTAATTTCTGTGGAACTGTTATACATGGTGTGTGTGTGTGTGGAAAGGTCACTTCATGTGGTTTGCCTGCATTTGTTGAGGAGAGGAGCAGAAGCTGAACATTGAAAGAAGAAGGTGCACAAGTGCCACTGATGTTGTAGGGCAGTGAGCTTAGACTCCAAGGGGTCTGACATAAACCTAAAAAATCTGACATTGGCTGGTAGGTTTGTGTCAGCACGTGGAGCCTCTGGGATTCAAAAGAGAACAGAAGAAAATGGGAAATTGTGAAAATGCAGTGGCAACTTTTCCTATTGCTGTGTCCTGTTTGTATTTAGGCATTTCTAAATGGGTCACATTGTGTGCGTTTGGGTCACTTCTCCTTGCGGGTGAAACGTCCACAGTCACTGTTTAATGCCCTGCACTGTGGGCAAAGCTGATGTTAAGATGTCCTGCTGACCTGCTCAGAGCAGGATGAGGTGTTTGATCTTTCAGAATTCCATTGTTCTACCTTGTTTTAACTATGACTGAGATTTTTGAAGACTTGACATTCATTTATTGAATTTCAAAAAACACTCCATATAGCCAGGAGTGCTCCTATGAAAGTACCTCCCTTGATGAGCAACACAAGAATTTGACTTTGCCCCAGAAAATGCATTACAAAGGAGGGTGAGGGTTGTTTGTTTGTTTTATTAAAGATAAGATAGCAGTGTATACTTCAGCCGTTATTTTGGTTTGCAGTAAATGAAAATGTCCATGTGATTAGACCCACAAAAGATAAATCCTTTCCAAGGGAAGTTTTGCACTGCTCATATAGAACCATACTTTATCTCAGAAAGAGCAAAGGGCAAGAAGAAAGTTACTGCACAGTTAACTCAGGTTTTTTGTTACTTACTGTTTTCTGCCTTCATTTTGGGTTATCTTAAGTTCTGTTCAGTCTGGCTGGTGGTGCCTGGACAACCCTGTCAGTCACTCTATTCCTTTGAGAACTTTCATAGTTAGGTGCAGAAGTATAAAAATCATACTGTGGGAATGGGACTGTCTGATATCACAGACCAGTTTCCTTTTGTAGCATCATTCTTTGGTGAACTCCCACTGTAATCTGAACAGTGGGGAAACTCAGCACTTGGCTGTTACAGCATTTCTCACCCAGCATATGCTTTTTGTGTACTTTCCTGCAGTGTGTATTTTATCATGCTGAAGTTCCTGTGATTTAAAGAAATTACTTGAAGACTTCTCAGAGATAACAAAGAGATTAATAATAATGCACTGAATGCTAAAGTAGCTCCTTGCCACCTTCCAGTTGGTATGGGTTTGTTTTCTGCTTACATAAGAGCTGATGGGTAACTATATCATTTTATGTGGAAGAAATGAATTCTTCTCATGGCTAAGTGCACAAGAATGCTGTTTTGCTTATGTAGCAAGTTCACTGAGTTGAAGGAAATTTGGGTGTTGACAGATGGACACAGTGATGTGAAAATTCTTAATTTCTGGGAGTAAGCTTAATTCCTTGTGATTTAGCCTGGAAAATAAACCGTGTCTGTGATGTGAGTAAACCACTTGCTTGCACCCCTGGTGTGGCAGATGAAGTGCTTGCACATCCAAAAGCACCGCTATGGAAAAGGATGTGGAATTTTTCTAGTTCCACCTTTTTTTTCCCCTTGTATGAAGCTGTTGACAAATAGCAGAGGTTTTTTTCCAGGCTGCAGTTGGATGTGCTTGCAGTCCTTACTTTAATTACTCCTATTGTTTTGCAAAGGTAAGATGAAAATCTTGTGCAGCTGGGAGCACTTACTGATTTTGCAGCCAAGAGGTTAGAGATATTATCAGTTTCCAAGTTATTGGTGGTGCGTGTTGTGAGCCTGCGTCTTATTTATGAGCAGAATTGGGACATGTCTTTCTGAGAGAAGGAGTTGTAAGTACAGAGACTCATCCTTAAGGAGAAATGCAGGCAGTGCATTTCTCTGATATGTCTGTGCTGTCTGTTTTGCAGCAGAGGCTTTAGCTGGGGTGAGCAAAAAGGATTCATCATTGTGGGGAGCTGGTGGTGGATGGTTGTGGACTGTGGAGCCCTCTGTGCCTTACAGGTACCACAAGCTGATCTGGGGCCCGCACAGCATGACCTCGGGTGAGAGAGTCTCTGGTGTCCTGATTGCTGGGGGTGAAAATGGAAATGTCATTCTGTATGACCCAGCCAAAATCATAGATGGAGACACCGAAGTAATCATTGCCCAGAAAGACAAGCACACAGGACCAGTAAGAGCCCTCGATGTCAACATGTTCCAGGTTGGTTTTCTGCTGTTCTTCATAACTTACTGTCATAGAGGAGTGGCCTGTCTTCACCTGTAACCTAAAATGTTTCTGTGTCTTCCCCTACCCTGAAAAGCGTGAGTTTGAGTGTCTGTATTTAGTAGGGAAGTCCTGTCCTGTTACTGGTATTTCAGGGTGGGATGTGAAAGGTGTCCAAGGTATCTGCTTCATTCCTTCCCCTTGTCAGTTTACATTGTCAGTTTAGTAGGTCTTTTTAACTCTGCTTATGGGAAAAGTAGAGGTGTCCTTCTGTGTTGTCTTTAGCCAGTCTCCTTTTTTTAGCTTCTGTGCACTGTGCCAATATTGTTCTTATCAACACAGGAAGTAATTATATGCTTTCGGTCTTATTTATGGAGCTCAGATTTCAGCTATCTACTGTGGGTCTTAGGTAGAATCTATCTTCAAGATCTCTAAGTATTGTTGCTTGGAAAGAGGAGATGGCAAAACACAGCCATGTGGCCTTTTTGGCAGAAGGGCTCTCAAAACCAACAAGCTTCCTCACATCACTAATGAGCATTTACTTTGCTTTAGATACAGTGTGTTGGTTTTTCCTTGTCCTCACCAGCTGTGTGAGAATTGAGTTGAATTTGTTTCCTAAATAACACTTCTGTCCCTGCACTCTTGCTTTCAGCAAAGCTATCTTGTGTTCATTGTATTCACTCTGAATTGCTCCCTTTCCTTTTCTGCCTGTTATTAAGTTAGGACTTGCTTGTCATCAGCCACGAGATGTGGTCAAAGGGCACTTTGGTGCCCTTGGCTCATGTTGGCCAGCCTGGACTTTTGCATCCCAGGTGCAAGATAGCTCTGGGTGGTAGCACTCACTGTGGGCCGGGGGCAGTCCACTGGAGGCACAAATGCCACACTGTCTGGAGCAAAGCTCAGTGGTGGCCATGGCTGTGGCACCGCTTCCTCCTCTGTCCTGCTAAACACCAAGTGTCATTACTTTCCCTTTGCCTGTGGGGCTGTGCCCCTGCAGCCCCTTCATGAGTGTTTGCTGTGCAGTGGAGGAGCACTCCACAAATTCTGGTCTTAGCATACCAGTGTAGTGTGTGGATGTTTTTTAATTAACTCAATCTTATTTGCAGTCTCAAAAACCCTTGCTTTTTTCCCTAAGCTTCTCTGTGTGACCCAAAAGCTGCATCCTGAACTGATAGGGGAAATCAACAGAGTCCTGTGCATCTGGTGCATCCCAGCAGCTAAAACTGTGAAAGCTGATGCCGAAAATACCCTTAATATCTATTAATGTGTCTTACAGACTAATCTGGTGGCCTCTGGTGCTAATGAGTCTGAAATCTATATCTGGGACTTGAACAACTTTGCTACACCAATGACACCAGGAGTGAAGACACAGGTACCAGATTTGTATTTATTAAATTCTGCAGAGCAGGCTAGTGAAAAATATGTATGTCAATTAAGCAGAGCGCTCATTGAAACGGTTTTAAAGCTGTCTCAAGTGGGGTGGGGAGAAGCCTTTTGAATCTAACTTAGGTAGTAGTCAGTAGTAGTTAGCCAGGAGCTACATTTCTGGCAAGGTTTGCTACAGTCCTTAAGGTCTCTCAGATTATGCCACTCTTCAGATATCCCTAACCATTACATGTGTTCATCTTCCTCTGCATATTTCACTGCATGCACAAGTATGAAGATGAAGGGGCACAAAGGAGAATAAGAGGAAGATAAAAAGCAGCTCCTGAGAAGTCAGATGAGGCAGTAGGTTATGCAGTTACCTTAATGGGTTTCAGGGACTGGTTCAGTTGCTATACTCAGGGTCCAGAGTGTAACCTGTACCTCTTTGTGCTTAGGTTGAGCAGGCAAAATGCCAACTGCCCAACACAGGGAGAGAGAGAGAGAGAACCCTCCCACAGCCCTGAGGAGAAAAAATTAGACCTAACACTTAAAATAGCGAGCTTTTTATATTTTGCATAGAAGAGAAAAAATTAAAAACAGAATATTATATAACATACATGTATATACAAATGTGGAAAAAACCAACCACCACCAAGTCACCCACCCAACAGCAGATTCCAACCACCCAGACCACAAAAACACCCCAACAGACTCCCCTCAAAGGACACATGGCAAGAGAGGAGAAAACCAGTAACAGAAAAAAAATTTGTACTTCCCAAACCAAACAGCTGTGAAACAGTGGCAAGGCCTAACACTTTCAGCAGTGGTGATAGCAGGTCTGCTCAACACCCAGCCATGAAGGGGACAGAGGCTAGGCACCTCCTACACCTTCTTTTATACTTTTGTTTAGTTCAAGTCATTTATTAACGTGTAGGCATTTGGGAGGCTGCTCACCTTAAACATCCCTGTAAGAGTTTTTTTTGTCTAATAGTAGTTTTTTACAGTTGGACATCTTTTAGTCCATATGCTTAATGACAGCTGGAAATAGTAGGGCAACAAGGACTGGGCAAACACTGGGTTTAATCCTCAGTCTAAAAATAAGCATTGGAGGGGGGCGGGGGAAAACCTCCACAGAATTCCACCAAGCAAAGTTTGTTTTTTCTGTGAAGTCAAAACCTAATTATTCAAGACAAAAGGGCTGTTCATATACTCTGATATACTTCCATGGAGTACTTTTCTGGACTTGGAAGACAGTTGTGCTTAGTCTTGTTTCAGTAACTAATGTATATTATCATGCAGAAAGTAACTTTACAGGGAAATGCCAGCAGCTTATAAACCAGGCTTTTCAGGCATTGTACCCTATAGCATGTGTATGAAGGAGATGGGATGAGTCTCCAAGCAGATTGCCCATTTAGCAAGTCCTGAAAGTAACAGGGTTTGAGTCTTCAGTTTGGAGAGGTTGTGACAGGCTGTTCTGTGTGTGCAACAGCCTCTTGAGGACATCAGCTGCATTGCATGGAACAGGCAAGTCCAGCACATCCTGGCATCTGCCAGCCCCAGTGGCCGAACTACTGTGTGGGATCTCAGGAAAAACGAGCCCATCATCAAAGTCAGTGACCACAACAACCGGGTGAGTCTTCTCATGCAACTGCAAAGGAGCTTGCAGAGAGGTGTGGGGCACTTCTTGGCATGTGGGGCCACATCATAGCATCCCTTCTTACGTGGCAGAGATACTGGTGCCTGGCCCAATTTTCCATTAAAAGGCCATGCTTATGCAGAGGGATTGTCGGCATTATAAATGAAAATAGAGATGCAGATGGTAGCAAGACAGGGCACTCAGATGTCCTACCAGAGTGGTGACTTAGCTTTGAGAAAGCCTTTACTGATCTATTTGGGGCTACCACAGAACGATTTTTCTTCACTTACACAGAAGTTACATGTTTTATGTGCTGAAGAGATGAGGCTACAGCCAGTGTGCTCTGGGTGAGCGCATTTTTATTTTCACAGAGCAGTTGACATCACAGCTTGGTGCTCAGGGAGAGAGGGCTTCCTTCCTTGGCATCACATGTGGGATGAGCACAAGTGCTGAGCCCTGGCAGGACACTGGTGACTGAAGCTGGGGTCTGTGCCTCTGCTGGTCTGGATGTGAAAATGAGAGTAGGCTGCAGCTGAGCTGGGAGAGCCACAGAGGAGTGTGGCACTGAGGGGGTTACAGGAACGCTGCCTTGTGTAGTTGTAACCACCATGCCTGCTCCTCAGGCAGTGTAAATGTAAAAAAGAGCCTGTTGAATTTGTGGAGAGATCATATCATTTGTGCAACTCCGTATTATTTTAAATAGAATATTGCTGTAAAAACCTTTGAAAATATAGCAAGAATTTAAAATTAAACTTAGTGATGGGTGCTTGTGAAGTAGCTGTTGGATCACTACACAGCTGTTGGATCACTACACTATTATTTTGATAAACTTTTTAACTCTAATTATTTTATGTATTTGTTGGCTAACATAGCAGCGCAGTAGGTAGTCTTCTTCGTGTGGTTATAGTCCTCTGACACCATGTTATCATGACAATAACCTCTGCCAATGATGGTTTTTATTCAAATATCAATAAAAATAGTTGAGAAAAAGGTTTGTACAGTGACTTTACTGTTTCCTCACATTAAAACATAGGACTGTGAAAAAAAAATCAGCACAGTGTCATCTCTTTGAGAGAACTTTGGGAAACTAACTGGAAGTCTGCTCACTCATGGGAATGAGGAGAATATTGCAATCTGAATGCAGTCAGAAATAATGCACAGAAACAGCTGCAAACAGTGTTTTACCATGCACATAGACATATTTGGTCTAGTTTTCTTCTTTCCTGTAGTGCTGCTTAGTTGTTTGATGCTTTGGCACAATGTTGTCCCTCAGATGCACTGCTCAGGCTTGGCGTGGCACCCTGATGTTGCTACCCAGATGGTTTTGGCCTCGGAGGATGACAGGTTGCCTGTTATTCAGATGTGGGACCTAAGATTTGCCTCCTCACCGCTTCGTGTTTTAGAAAGTCATACGAGGTATGAGTCTTACGTAGCCTGCTGCTCCATGGGGTTAGCACTGCTGGTGGCTGTACCAGTTTGTACATCTCACTCAATTCTCTCTCAAGGCTTGCTTCGCTGGATGTGGTGGTTCCAGCTGCGGGCTTGCTGACTGTCCAGCCCTGTGCCCTCAAAGACTTGCTTTTTGGAGCCTGACCTTTTGAAGGGAAAGGGCCCCAAACTAAAAGAATAAACCTGCCATGCTGCTGAAACACTGAAGCTACTAGTTTGTTTCTGAGCTTTTTAAAAAGAGGGACCTGAGATGAAGACAGTAGTTGATTTTGCCTGAATAATGTACTGAAGGTGCACTTGGGCACATCCTCACATGTGGACTTACACATATTCTCTGCCCTTCAGTCCCCTAAATGCCTTAAATTCGGGTACAATTTAGGATTTTCTTTATTCTTTGTCCCTCCACAGTTGTTAGTGAAACTTTTCATATTGCCCCAAAACCACTGCTTGATTTAAGAAGTGAGAACAGCAGTAACAAAACTGCTGCCAGTGGTTCTGCTGACTTGAATCTCCTGCTAGTAAAAAGAAGCTGGCAAACTTCATAGTCACTGACCATACCTGCAGGTTTGCACACTGTATGTTAATGATCCAGGCAAACAAGCCATTTTGTTTCACTGGTGTCCGGGTTCTCCTCTTTGACTGTTGCATTTAATTTTCAGACACAATGGCTGCATCTTTATACCTTTTCATGCAGAAACTAGAAAGCAAGTATTTCAACAAATAAAGTGCTGATAGCATTGGAAAATTTCTCCTCCTGTAAGAGGAAGGAGTAGTCAGGTGGGATGCTCAGCTAATGTAGAAACTCAGCTTATAAATATGCTTTATTTATCACTGTTGTGCACTTATACTAAACTTTATTTTGTTGTGACTTTTCATGCAGGGGTATATTGGCCATTGCTTGGAGTATGGCAGATCCGGAGCTGCTACTTAGCTGTGGGAAGGATGCTAAAATCCTCTGCTCCAACCCTAACACAGGGGAGGTACTGTATGCTCACAACTTAAAAAAAAAAAAAATCTCTGTTCAGAGGTGGCACATGCAAAGCACCTGTTGCTCTGCTTGCATTCCTAGGAACGATGCTTCTAGGGGATGTTTCTCCCTATCCTGAGTACTTGTACTTCCTATGTGTTTCTTCTGAGCTTGTTCTGGTGGTGCAGGATTCCTTCCTGTATTATCAATATTGTATGTTTGTCCCTGCTGCTTCTCTCGTGCTGAGTGGTAATGTCCCTGTTCATTCTAAGAGGTGGGAATGGATCCACTTAAACTAAATATGCTTCTTGCTCCTTTGGTTTGGGCCCAGTGTTGCTGGATCATTGTTGCAATTGCCTTTTTCTGTAAGAACTTTTATCCAGACAGGAGGGAATCTGTAGCTTTTGTAGCCACAGTAGTGGTAGATCAGTGAGAGCCACTCAAATGTGTTACCACCAAGCCTTTCTGTGCCTGGGGTTACCTTTCAAAGGGGGTGAAGATCTGTTTTTCAAACAACTTAAGTGTTTGTCTCTAGATTATGAGAAGTGCTTCAGGCATGCTGGAGGGCTCCTTGCTTGCAGTGGGCCGTAATCCTGGAGTGAGAGTGACAAGTGTTTCGAAAATTCAGACGTTGGCCCAAAAGTGCAAAAGCTCTAGGGTGGTAAATGAATTGTCTGAGCTGCACTTTGTGCTGTTACAAAGTTTTTACATGTAGATGAATCATACTACCTGTTTTTACTAAAAATACAAAATATTTTCCTAGGAGACTGCATTTTACTGACAGTTAGCATTTTGTTCTTTGAGTTACTTCTACTTTATGGTTAAACGTCTGCTATAAGGGGGAGCTTTTCTGTTCTGAGGCACAAGAGGCTCTCTGCCCAAGAGTGCAAATTTTATCTTTTCCAATTTTCCTGTGAAAACAAACTTACTTTAGAGCCTGTACATTTCTCTCTGTGTAATTTAGGAGATACCTAAATTAGCTCTCAATAATCTAGAATGGATGTCAGCAGCTCACAGCTGGTGTTGGGAGAGTACGAACATATCCCACCTGCATAATTTGTCCTGTGCAGGTTAAATATAAGATTTAATGGGAGAAGGAAATGAAGCAATCTGCTGTTTGGGGATTGTCAGGGTTTGCCCACTGTTAGTGTGTGGAGTGATGTGGAGGCTGCTGGGGAGCTAGAAGACCAGATCAGTCTCAGGGCAGGCAGGAGAATTGTTGCTACTGAACATGGTGATCCATAAAAGCTCTGATTTGTTTGACTTGGTTTTGCTGCCCAGGTGCTGTATGAGCTGCCCACGAACACACAGTGGTGCTTTGATATCCAGTGGTGTCCAAGGAACCCTGCGGTCCTGTCTGCGGCTTCATTCGATGGGCGAATCAGCGTGTACTCCATCATGGGAGGCAGCACGGATGGCTTGAGGCAGAAGCAAGTTGACCAGGTGTTGAAAAATGTTCAGCTGAGAATAGGGACAAAAAGGGGGGAAAAAAACATGGTCTCATGAGAAGTCTTCAGTGGCTGCAGCCTTGCTTGCAGGAGTACCAGTTGGGTGCAAAGAAATGCTTATGTTCAGTTTAATGGAGATATGTCACTTCTGTTCTTTCCCATTTGTGTTTTCAAAGCTTTCATTGTCTTTTGGGAACCTTGATCCATTTGGTACAGGACAGCCCCTTCCTCCCCTGCAGCTGCCCCAGCAGACTGCCCCACAGAGTGTTGTTCTGCCTCTCAAGAAACCACCCAAATGGATCCGGCGACCAATGGGAGCGTCGTTCTCGGTAAGGATGAGACAAAGCTGGGCATGGTTGGCCAGGCAGGTAGGGAGGTAGAGGTGGCACCTGCAAAACAGTTTAGGAAGAGGACAGTTTAATGTTAAACTCGACGTTGTGAGAACTTCCCATTGTGGTTGGAGGTGCTCAGGGCAGCTTCCGAACAGGGCACTTGGGACAGCAAGCCAGCAAAAGCCTGAAAAAAATTCCTGGGGGGAAAAGAAACATTGACAACAGACATTTATTTGTTTCTGGTTTGGCATTAGGGCTTTGCTTTTATTTAGGTGCAGTGCTTGCTTTGGAGTAAACAAATATGCATTGGGAGGGGGAATGAGACCAAACCAGGCAAGTATCTGAGACTTGAGTGCAGTTTGAAGGTATTGTGAGTCAAAGTGGTGGAGAATACTCAAGTCAGCTTTGATCAAAGAATCAGGAGTTGCTGTAGCAGCACATGGCTCGGCTCCTCTGTGGCTGGTTGATTTACAGAGGAGCCAGGTAAAAGGGTGGCAAGGCCCTGCTTTTTTGTGAGAGCAGTCTCGTCTGCTCTTTGGTTCCATCTTAGGCTTATTTTCTAAACCCACAGGCCAATTCTTTGGGATCTCCTGGAGATTTTAGCCTAGCCACTTGAAATGGATTTCTTTCCTGAAATACTTCTCAGTTTTCAGCATCATATGTCTGCTTATTCACAATCTGGTGCACAAATCAAATGCAATTTTCTGTCAAAGAGAAGTGATGTTGCCTAGCCACTGTCTGATGTGTCATTTCATAATGGTGTTTATTCCCTTATTTGCCCTGGCTTTCCAGGATCCAACTGTCTGTCTTTTTCCTGGTTTAGCTAAACTTTTGGTTTTTCTAATGCAGATTTTGTCCATTATTGGACTGGCCTGGGTTAATTCACTTTGAGCTATTGAATGAAAAAATATTATAAGACCTTCTTAATTTTTTTCCTATGTTGATTTTACAAATTACTGCCCGTCTCTCAGTAGGCTTTTAACTGGTAAACAGTCTGGCAAGACCAGGGCAAACAGCATGCTTGAACATTTATTTAAAGATGTGTGGGTTTCTTTTGTAATTGCATTGCAAGATCATGAGATACTCCATTTATGCTGGGCACCTGTATAGACCCACAGCTCTAGCTCTCAGTTTCTGGTCAGTCTTTTGCTTGAAAGAAGATAGGCACAAGAATAGCTGTGCTACTAAATCTTATTAAATGTGCTCCTTCTTATCCAGCAAGCTCCTTACATGCATAGAAATATGGAGTGATGGGGGAAAAAAAGAGTTGATATAAGGAGTGTTCGGTTACAGGGTGATAGGCATATATATGTTATATAAAATCATGGGCATGCCCTTGTGTATGCTCATACTTTTTCATAGATGCTCCCCTGTACATACTTATTTACACATACAGCACGTGTGCTTCAATTCCAGTTTGGAGGCAAGCTGGTTACATTTGAGAATGCCAAGTCTCAGCAGCAGCCAGGCATGGAGCAGCAGCAGCGTTACTGTGTCTACGTGAGCCAGGTTGTTACAGAGAAGGAGTTCCTGGCCCGCTCCAATCAGCTGCAGGAGGCTGTGCAGTCTGAAGGCTTTGTCAGCTACTGCCAGAAGAAGATTGATATGGCCCTGGCTGACTTTGAGAAGAATGTGTGGGCCTTCTTAAAGGTAACGGCTGTTCAGGAATTCCCCAGGGACTTGGAAAGCCAGTGTAGAAGTGATTCTTTCTGCACATCATGGTGTCTTAGCAGAATTGATGCTGGGCACCAAAAGGTGTAGGCTGTGGGAATAGTACTCATAAGCCATATCACTGGGGGTGGCCTACCAGAAGAGGGGGGGTCCTCAGGGCCAAGGGGATTTATGAGAAATCATAACAGAAGCTAAGGCAAGAAGTAAAGGTATCCTGTGGCTTTCGACGTCCCTCATCAGTATGTGTTCCTACAGGGAGCTAGTGGGAAGGAATAAAGCTTTGAGATAGCTTTAAATGGGCTTTTCACGGCTCACTATGAGCATTTAGAGGTTTTCTAGTGAACCAGATAAGCAACAACCAGACTGAAGCTTTTCCCACTTGCTTGGGTGCCCAAGTCACTGAAGACTTGGGGTTCTCTTTATTACTTTCTCTATTCAATCATTGGCTCTGACTGGGTAATTTGTGCCAGTCAAGTAAAAAGCCAGTGAGAGAGAAAATGAAAAATTGTGAATTGTAAAATATTTCTTATCTTTTTTTGAAGGTGAACTTTGAAGAAGATTCACGTGCTAAGTACCTTGAGCTTTTGGGATACAAGAAGGATGATCTAAGGAAGAAGGTAAATATGCCTGGAAGTTGTGCTTGTATTAGAAACTTTTCTTATGAATGTATCTACGGAATACAGCCTAAAGTGTTGACAACGCTATGTATGGTGAAGAGCTCATGGTAATGTCAAAGCAGGCAACAGGCTTTGGAGGCAGGTCTGCATCTTACTGTCCAATGCTAATCTGAAATTCTCACCCATCAAGAAGCTTTGATGTTTATTGGTTCAATCTATTCATGTAACTTTGTTATTTGACATCCTTCTACTGCAGCATCATGGAATGGGGTCTGGTTTTAGGTTTTCTGGTTGAAGAACATGGCAGCAATTTTTGGGGTGTCATTACCTACCTTGGAAAACCTGGATAGATAATCCTTTTATTTTTCAAAAAAAGAAAACCAAACAAACAAGCTAAATATCAAACCTGGTTATATTTGGAAATGCAAAATTTGAATTACCAGGAACCAACTTGCACATCTTTACAGGTGTTTCTTCTTCTCACTTGTAAGGAGTTTCTTACTCAGTGTTACAGGGAGATAGATACCTGCTGTGCCTTTTGGCTCTGTTGCTTTCAGTGCTCTACCCAGGAACTATCTGGTATTTTGCAATTCTGTTTCAGTCGATTTGAATGTTTGATACAATGAAAATGAATCAATCTAATGTTTATTGTCAAAGACTGGCTTCCTGAAAGTGTCATTATGCTTACAAATTAAATGTCCTTCAGGGCAAACTTAATATGATTATAGGAAAAAATTCATGTTTTTCTTAAGTGTGTCATCACCTTCAAAATTTGTGCACGACTCCAAGGCAAGCACAGCAAGGGAAATTGTGCTTTTGAAAAGCAGCTCTCTTTTAGAAAATCCAGTTGAAGTTTAGTAGTGGTCTTGCAGAGTGGCCTCATGAAACTAGAGCGTACTGCTGCTGTTGCTCTGGGTTTGATAGGCCCTGTCCATGGGAAGATCCTGAGAAAATGGGCTTAGCTGAATAGAGTGGCCTGAAATGCTCGACCTACCCCCCATTATTTCAGTATTTGAGAAACAGATGGTAGCAGCTGCAAGGATGTGATTTTGGGTAGCTGTTTCACAACAAAGCATTCCACATTGAAGTTGAATACATGGTTTTTTTCGTATCAAGAAACAACACAGGACAGCTCATCTGAAAGTTTGTGATAGTCAGATGATGATAAACTCACTAAATCACAATTGGTTTTTCATATTATTGGTAGCATAAGGGAAGTAAAAGAGGATCACCAATTTCAGCATCTTGGAATAAGCTGTTAAGAGTATGGGGGGAGGGTTTTATGTTCTTAAAACCTGTGATTCTCATGCAAACCAAGTACTGGATTTCTCATTTTTATTCTAAACGAATGATTAATAAAGAAATAAAACCATCTCCAGCAATTTGAGCTCAGCTTTTTGCACAAACCAGCCTACAAAGGTAAAATAAAGCCTGCAATAATTAAAAGCAGTAGGTAACTGTCCTAGTTTAAAGGAAACCCAGGCTCTCCAAAGCTGAACTGATATATAAACTCAATACATTATAAATTCATGGGTTTGAGGCCCCTAGTTGAATCTGGAGTCATGGTTTACTTTGCAAATCAGTAAAAGCTGGGCATGTTAACTCCTCAGTACCTTGGAAAATCCCAGCCCACAGCCATGTGCCTGATGTGCTTGAAACCCCAGCTTACTGTGGGTTGTCCACAAGGATTGTCACCGCTTCATTTTTCCCTAACCAGAGCAGACAGAGGGGTTTGTGCTTTGTGTTCTGATACTGCTTATTACTGTGGTTTCCAGCAGCTCTAGTGAGGCTCAAGGTCTTTGACTAACAATTAAAGGTTTAAAAGCAAAGAGCAGCTGCTGTTTCCATCAGAGCTTGGCGTGCAGGGATCTTAGCAGTAAATCCATCACCTGGAAAAGGAAATGGCTTTAGTTTCATGTTAACGGTTCTGCAGGCAACATAGTAGCTTCATGTGGCAGTTTTGCTATCTGAGAAATCAGTAAGAGGTCTACCTTTAAAAGTACTTAAATCTTGGTTGTTTTCTAGATTACATCTGCTCTGAATAAAGAAGGTCTTGCAGATGGTGTCTTGGGAGAGGTAAGCAAACACATGTATATAGTTGTGATTAGTTTTATAATGCCATGTGAATGTGCAAAGTAAGAAATTTTTCTTTCCACTTGATAGCTGTCCCAGAGTAAGTCACAAATAGCCCAGCATGTGGCATGTTCCTACATTCAGTAGGATAAAGGTACTTATTTAAAAAGTGTCTTGCCCACTGTGACACTTTGTGCTGCCTGTGAGACAGGGCAGAGTCTTTCTGCCTGACAGCTGATTTCAAGAGCAGCACTGTCATTAGGCTTTAAAGAAAGCAGGATTGAGAGTATGGTCCCATAACTTCTTACAACAGTGATAACTACAGTTCAGACATTGCCTGCTGTAGTGGCAGTGGCCTGAATCTACCACAGGAGTGCATTGCTTTTGTGCTGTAGGCAGTTCGGATATCATTGGTGGTTGCCTAAGAGAAAGAAAAGCTTTATTGTATGTTTTCAGGCAGCCAAGATGAAAACTGCACAAGGTACTGTGTAATGACAAAGGAAACAGAGGACCTCTGCCATGTTTGTCATAGCCAAGCATATATGACTAATGCATTTGTGTGATCTGCAGTCTGGTTCTGACTGTTGTTGGTCGGAAAGTGGCTATACTCTGCAGTGTAAAGTGTTTCTTCCTCTTTTACTGGCTTTTTTTATGGTGTCTTCTCTCTGCTGAAGGCTCCTGCAGGATCTGATGAATCTGTGTCAAACAAGGGGGATGAAGGCCAGGCTACAGAGGAGCAGTTCTTGGGAGAGGTATCTGTTTCCTTCTAGACTAACTCTGCTGACCTCCCTGTATTTACTTTGTTACCACTGAGATCCTTTCATTTTGTTGGCTTTTCCTAGTGCTGAGGATATACAGAAATACGAAAAGTTATTTAGAATGATAAAAGTTGTCTTGTGTTAAGTTGCTTTAGATTTTTCTCATCAGCTTCAGACATCAAGTGAATAGATTTTGGTGGCAATGGGGAACAAGTTTGTTTTGTAAGAATCCAATTGGCACCAGACTCAAGGACCTTTATTCTGCCATCATTTTCACTGTGACATTTCCCTAACACATACTAAATTATTTGCTGTCACAACTCTAATGCCTTTTTTTTTCTCTTTTGCTTTCCTTATTGCTTTCTTTCCTCCCTCTGGTTGATTATTACCAAGCAGACAGCTTGTTACTGCCCTGTTTCAGGGTATAACCCTTTGCAGCAATGATGCTGTGCTACTGGAGGAGAGGTAGAATTTTAATTCTCTGCATTGCTCCCTCCAAAGTCGCAGTGCCCTTGGCACCTGAGCAGTGAGTATCAGAGCTCTGGCAGCTGGCGGCCTTGTTGCAACACTTTAGCCAGGTTTATTGCAGGCAGTTTGGGCTCAACCATGTGTGCTCTTGGGATCCTGCAAGATCCATTTGAACAGCATTGTTTTCAGCCCTGTGTTTGAAGGTCTATAATTAGCACTAAGGACCAGCCTCTGCCTTGAGATCAGTAGCGCTGAAAATACTGTGTCACTGTGTGAACAGGCCAGCGTCATTTTCCCCTATTACCTCAGTCTTTCTTTTGGGTTAAAATTTGAGCTGTTAGCACAAAACTAGTCGTGCTCCCTGTGCTTGTCTGCAGTTAGCCTGTTAAGGACACTAAAACCAGAATGCTCTCCGTGGATTGGGTGCTGGATTGCTTGTTAATTCTTTAGGCACTCTAGTGGCAGACACAGGTGTCTGGCTGTGTAAAGATTTTGCTGTATGCAGTCCTGAAGATACTATATGTCTCATTACAAATCTTTGTTCTAAGAGGGAACACAGCCAAACATGCCCCTAGCCTTCCAGCACGGATGGTAAATATTTGTGAGGCTGGCCTGAAGCCACTGATGATGCATCAGGGTGTGCTGTCACATCCATAAAGTAACAATGGGCACATTATTCCTATGATAGTCAGAGCATGCTCTCAACTGACACCAAACACACATCATGTGTTACCTGGCAGCAAAATAATTTTCCAGATGCTGCCTTCTTTCATGAGTCAAACATGAAGACTGTTTCAGACTTGTTTCCCCATCCAAATGCCTGGTTTTGTTCACTGTATGCTTCATCCTCTAAAGTGCAGTTTCCCTGATCAGCCCAGAAGCAGGATGTTCTCAGCAGACTCGTGAACTCCTGCTGCATGTACTAGAATAATGGCTTATGACAGAGGAGGCAGTTTGTGGGTCAATTTCTGCACTCTACTTAATCTGTGCTGTGAAAATGGATGATGGAGAGAGACTTCTCTCTTGGTATTATTTTTTTATTATTGAAAGGTTTTATTTGAAATTGCAAAATTGAAGCCCTTGCACAAAATGCTCTCTATCTTAAATCCTGGGAGAGTTTTATTAAAAAAAAAGCAGCTTCTGTCCACTGAGCACTCCTGTACTAAGTACAAAGTGCTTGAGTCTGGTCAATGCTAGACTTCTGTGTTGAAAATTAAGCATGTGTTCGTGTCTAATTTGCTTAATTAGACTAAGGTGTATGCCTAGTGCACAGTATTTCAAGGATGAGCTGAAAGTAAGTAGAGCAATGTGTAATCCCCCTTGGCAGGGATTGAAGTTGCAGAGAGGGAAGGGAGAGATTTTTGATTTTGTGGATGTGGCTGTTTGGCTTGGAGGGGATTGTGTGTATATGAGCATGGATGTGTGTATGCAAGTTAATGTTCTCTGAGGCAACTGGTAGTCTGAAGGCCTAATTTTAACTTATTTTTTTTAAATGTGTGTATATTCCAGGTGTTTACATAGTCTCATAAATTGTGCTTTTCCTTTCTTTTAGGTGCAGAAGGACCATAAACAAGAAACTGAAGGTTCTGGATCTGCAAAGACAACATTTAACATTTCTGTTAGTGGAGGTAAAAAAAACCCCTTGATATTGATTTCATTGTGCATGCCAATATTTATAAGTGCTGATGTTAATATTGGTGTTCCAGTGAGAAGGCAATTTCTGCGTGGATTGTAATGACTTGCCTCTAACTGCATTTGTTTCACAGCAATCTTAAGGTGCTTGAAAATGCAACTTCTTTAAGAAAGGAAAGGAAGCACACAACGTTTGTGTACCCCATTGCTGAAAAGCAGCTGCTCTGGGTGGTTTCTGATGTAAAGGAAGACACACCTGATCAAGCATGAAGTGCTAGCATCAGGCATGAAGTGCTACAGAAACTCCCAGGGGATCCTGAGTAACATAGAAGCCATTGGCCCCTGTCTGGGTTTGACTTTTTCTGTCACTGTGTGCAGGGTAGTTGTTTCAGAGGCCATTTAGACCCCTAGCATCTTGCTGTGCTTCAAGGTAAATGATGCTTGACAGAGTCCCCTGTGATGTGGCTGTGACCATGTGTTTGAGGCTGTAGGTGAGCTGGAGCATCCCTGTAAGTACTGCCTGGAAGCAGGCTGGTTTGCAGGCAGCTTTGGGCGGTGTCGTACAGTCACAATCACACAGTCACCTGCTGCTGCATCGCTAAGTGACCTTTGTGCCACTATTTGAAAGTGCCCCCTCTGTCGCTGCAGATGTGGATGGTTTGATCACGCAGGCTCTGCTGACGGGTGACTTCGGGGGCGCGGTGGATCTCTGCCTGCACGACAACCGCATGGCTGATGCCATTATCCTGGCCATCGCCGGTGGACAGGAGCTGCTCTCCAGGACACAGGAAAAGTACTTTGCTAAGATGCAGAGCAAAATTACCAGGGTATGGGTTTATCAGTCAAGAACTAATGTGCTTGCATGCCTTGGGCAACTCCCCTTTTCACCTTAAAAGTTTTCTTGCCATTTATAGGTTTATTTCTGCGAGAAGTTAAGTGTTGAAGTCCTCTTTAAAATGTGAGAGCAGAAGTATTTCTGTTGTTCTTTTTTAAGGCATTGATAAGGAGAGAAGTCTTGCACACAACATGGATATAAGTACACAAGGGTATTCCTTATCTCTGGTGTCTGAGTTGTGTATACACTAATATATTCTCACCAATAGATAAATATCTTAATCAGGGCACATTCCAGTCTGTTATTGTAACATTTTTCAAGAGTCACACATGACCTACACTCAGGGCCAGCAGCAGTATGTTGATTTTTGCCTGTGCTCATTCTTAACAGATTTTGCTGATGGTTTGTTTCACTGCCTGCACAGAAGAGAGCAAAGCATGCCCAGGGTAGATCAATCACCCTTTGTCTAGGAGACAGCATGTTATGGCCAGCTGGTTATTGTTTTCAGTTTTTTGCACTGTGAGGAGTTGCTGATGCTGCTCGTTCAGGTTTTTCTTCTTTATTACTGACATGAGAAAATAGCAACAGGAAGGTGAAACAGGAGAAGTGGCTTTAAAAGAGCACAGAACAACTGCACTGCTAATGCTGGAGAAATGAAAAGAGGAAAATCTCAAGTATTAAGACTCTGCAGGATTTCTGCCTCTAGCCCCAGCTGCTTCCCTGCCTCTGGCCTAATCAGAGAAAGGAGAATTTGGAGTGTGTGAGAAATTTCTTCTTCACTGTAGTTAATCCCTTGGGAAGAGGATTGGGGAGCTGACCAGTTATCTGTGCCTGTGCTAACAAGCAAGCTTTGACCTTGTAGTTAGGAACTTGCATTTGTTATTTAGGTGTGTTTCTACTTTTCTTGTCCCAAATTGCACACTTACTCCTTGTTCAGCAGTTTCTGAGCTTGAAATCTTGGCATGACAAGGGCTTTGTTCACTAAAGAGCAGCTCATCTGCCAAGTTGGTCTTTTATCCAAAGCAAAGTAACTGGAGACAGAGTTTGAGAAAAAAAACTGGAGTTTTATTCTGAGGGTTTATGGACAGGCAGCCTCGGGTGGGGGTGGGGGTGAAGGGTAGGGGCATTGCAGCCAGCTCAGGCTGATATTGGTACCACTTTGTTGCTTCTTTTATACAGTCTTTTCAGCTTGGCCTCAGGTCAGCCTGAGTCCTAGAGCTTAAAGCCAAATGAAACAGTTTGAGAAACAAAATTCATAGCCCTTCCTGTACGTTGTATGGAAGACTTACAGCTAAATACTTAGTATGTTATCTTTCTCTGCAAAAACTGCTGAAAAAACATTTTCAAGCAATCACAGCTTGTGGAGATTTGGATATTCTTTTCTTGCACATTTTGTAGCAAGAATAATTGTCCTCTGTGCTATCTGAGCTTGTTGATTTTTCACTGTACTCTTTTTGAAGTAAAATGTACTGTTGTACTGCAACTGCTTAACTACAGTGCAGTATCTGTCATGACTCTGGATACAGTGGAGATGAGTACACTTGAACAGATAAAAATGTTACTGTATATTAAACAAAGGAAATCCTATCAAGATGTTAATTGTGGTCTTTCTCCTTCTGGTCTAGCTCATCACTGCAGTGGTAACGAAGAACTGGAAAGAAATTGTGCAGTCTTGTGATCTGCAGAATTGGAGAGAGGCTTTGGCTGCTGTGCTCACTTATGCCAGGCCAGATGAGTTTGCAGCTCTTTGTGGTAAGGACGCTTCACAGGCTTGATATCATTTATTCCACTTCCAGCAAAACTACACTTTGCCAGTGCTGTTTTCTTCCCAGTATACTGCTGCAGTGCCCCATTAGCTTCTTCCATGGGTAATACAGTTCCTCAGGCCTGTTGCAGATGAGCAGACAAACCTCTGGGGTGCTCTTTTACCAGCATCATGGCCAACCGTACACTCAGGTCACACTCCTGAAATGAGGGACTAGAGAAGTGGGTGAACCCTGGCCTCCTGTCCTTTGTCGTGTCAGCAGATGGCCTGTCTCCTCTGCTGCATCTCATGTTTGCAGTCATTTGACAGGTTCTTGCTGGCATGACATTTACTGCCTCTGAAGTGCCCTGGGTTCCCATGGGGTAATCTGTATGGGGCACTGGAGTACGTCCTTACCAAAGTGCACAGAGGCAATATCCCTTCTCACTGTGCTGAGCAGAGACACAACAGGCATTGTAGGCTTCCCCAGCCTCAGCAGTGATGGGGAGGGATCACCGAAGTGATTCACCAGCATCTTTGTTTCTTCTAGATCTCCTGGGCAGCAGGCTGGAGAATGAAGGGGACAGCGTTCTGCAGACACAAGCCTGTCTCTGTTACATTTGTGCTGGCAATGTTGAGAAACTTGTAGCTTGTTGGACCAAAGTTCAGGATGGAAGCAGCCCCTTGTCCCTTCAGGTTCGTAACTATTTTACCAAAGTTGTTGGAAGTAACACACTGCAATCATTTAGGGCTTAAATCAAATGATCTAGTGTAGAGCTTTGCTGACCGATAGCTGCATGCACGTCAGGATGCAAGCCTTTTTCTTCTGGAATGGGTGGCTTTTGTAAAAATAATGTATAAATGTATGTGTATGTATGTATGGCCAGAATTCGCGAACAAAGATTTGGGAAGGGCTCTCCCCACGTGGGTGTGCCCTTCCAACCTGCGCAGTGGATTTTTTAGGTGAGGCACAGCGTGCACAGAACTGGCTCCACCATTTAAGTCCTAAGGTCCATTTGCCACAGCCGAGCAAGTTTGGACAGTGACAGTGAAGTCCTCAGGGCTGTCACAGCACCCGGTACTAACCGGGGCTGACCTTGCTGAGCATCCGAGATGTGACGGGATGGGATGGCAGGGAGGCATTGAACTGCCAGGGGACAGTCCCCACTGAGACTCGAACTCAGGACCTTGGGATTCAGAGTCCGGAGTGCTCTCCTTTACATCACGGGACCACCCCAGTGTATAAATATGATACTGGAAAATGCATTGTGAAGCACAGTGGCCCTTGTGCTTGACCTAGTCTCTGGGTAGTCATGCTAACACAGTTCTTTTAAGTAGTGGTGGTAAAGAAAGGTCTTCAAATGCTTGCATCTTTGGCTGTCAGGGACTACTTAAGCATTTCTACTTTTGGATGTTCAGAAAAGGAAATCTAAAGAATTAGAGTTAGATCTAGAGAGAAAACTGGAGGAAGGTTCTCGGGAGAGATTTCTCCAGGGGTCTGCACGTAGAAGGCTTGATTTCCAGCAGTGAAATATATTGCATATAGCAAATATCTTGGGGGAGTAGATTGATGAGTGGAATGAAGCAATTATGGAATAATTTATTTTATAGTACATTCTTAATTTCTTCCATCTGTTCAGGGTCTTTGAAGGACCAGTTTTAAAAAGTACTTAAAGTAACATTACTTGGTGATGCTTGAAGTCTCTTATTTAGTTAATTGAAGGAATAGGAGTGTATGAGTTTTGCTTTGCATTATTAACTCCAGTTTTGAATTATCAAAATTACTTGATTTTGAGGGCTTTATTTACAGATTTACCTTCAGTCTGAAGTAAACTACAGTTTGAATTTGCATTTTGATTGCATGGCTTTGCTCTCTTGGACTCTAAAATTGAAAAATATTGTTGGAGTTATAATCAGGCTGCTTGTTTACTATGATGTGGAACTGCTGAAACCTGTAGAAGCTGTTGGTTATCTTGGTTTATTTTTTGGAGTTCTTTTCCTTTTTTGAAGTGCTGATTTGTTGGGAAAATCAAAAATGTTTTATCAGTCAGAAAACAATCCTTATTAGTGATACATTGTTGAAATCTTGTGTATAGTACTCATTAAATCTGTTGTAAGATTTTAAAAAGGGATTGAATGTTAATATTGGTGAATTAATATTTGTGGTATATTTCAATATAAATAGAGTAGGAACATCATGAGAACAGACCAGAAAACATTCCTGTAATTTAGGACTGTGTGGAAACCCAGCCAAGACCGGTTCTGGTGTTTGGGGATGTGCAAGGAAGGCAAGATAGGGAGTATTTCTGCTGAATATCAGGAAAACCATTTTTGCCATACCAACCAAAAAACAATGGACCACTCTCTCTCTCAAGGGCATATTGTTTCCTGTTTGCTCTCATGCTGTCACCAGATGATTTTATGAAAGCCTACTCTTGGTGGACATGCTCAGTGCTGATAGAGCCTTGAAAGGCCTGTTTAATAAAAGCAGTTCTTTCAGCTATGAACTCTGCTGGCTATAGTGTTAGAAGCTACTTAATGTGTGGTTGCTGTTCTGTTACCTCATGTCCTGGGAAAGCTGTGCCTTTGGTGCAGCTGTGGCTCTCTGGGAAACCTGCACTTGCCTTGGACTTCTCATTGAGTGAGAGGGGTTTTGCAAGGCTGCCCTGAGGAACAGCCCTCCATGACAGTCATTAGCTCCACTGATTAGTCATTCACTTTGTTGTTCTCACTTGTGGGTTGTTTTTTTCCTGATCTTTCAGGATTTAATAGAAAAAGTCGTAATCCTGCGCAAAGCTGTGCAGCTCACCCAGGCTGTGGATCCTAACGCTGTGGGGGCCCTTTTGGCTGATAAGATGAGCCAGTACGCCAACCTCCTGGCTGCTCAGGGAAGCTTGGCTGCAGCTCTGACCTTCCTCCCTGCAAACACCAACCAGGTATGGGTTTTTCAGGCTCTTCACTCCCTCTTTCTGTGTGAACAGGTATGCTTGGAGGAGCAAAAGTATCTGTGTGGTGCAGTCAACAATCAGGATTGCCATTTGACCTCCACCTCGGGATGTGACATTCAGCCTGTTTTCCCTCTGCTGTGTGGACCTTGCTGAGCTGGCAGAATTGCACAGCCACCTTCTGCTCCCTCTTTGTTTCACACCCTTGTCCTTGCGGCCAGTGACTGCTGATGGGTGTTCCTCTTGCAAGCCAGACACAGTGAATGAAATGTGTACATTGGCATTTGATTGTTTTCTTTGGACTTCTCATTTTCCATCAGCTGGTATTTGTAGACAGGCTGGTTTGGGAATGAGGCAGGCACGTGTAAGGCAGTCCCAATGGCCCCATGTCTCCTGCATGATCATGTCTCATTCCAATCAAATAAAGCAGAGCAGGCTTCTGAGAGAGAGCTCATCAGTGGGTGGCTACTTAGCCTCTTGGTGTGATGCACTGGGTAGCAGGCAGTGCAGTTAACCTTCCTTCACTGTCCTTTTTTGATTGCAGCCAAACATCATGCAGCTACGGGACAGGCTTTGCAGAGCCCAAGGGGAGCTCCCAGTGGGACAGGACGGCCTCAAGGGACCATATGAGAGAGAGCCTGTGCCCAAAGGACGAGCTGGCCCTGTAGCTGGACAGATGCAAACACCTCAGGCTCCAGCCCAGCAGTATTACCAGCAGGTAAATGGGTTTTGCCAGTAAAGGAGGGACGTAGTGCTTGAATTCCTAGGGGTGATGGATACAATAATTTTTTTTCCTTTCTCTTGGACTGAGGCTGTATGACATATATCTACTGAGAGCCTTGTGGAGAAGGTCATTGGTGCTTCTTTTCAGTGAGGACAGATACCTCCTTTATTCCTCATCTGGAAACATCCATTAAACACCTTGTCAAGTAGCCTGCTTCTGAGGATTTGGTGCTTTCTCCCTTAGTTTGAAAATGTGCTTCCATGCCAAGAATAGCTGCATGGGAGAGTGCTGCAGGAGTTCTCTGCTGCTTCTCATAGTCCCTGATGTCCCATCCCTGCAGGCCTTGGGGCTTGCTCATGCTGCTCACTCTTCTGGGGCTGATTGTTCCTGCCCCCAGCTCCAGTGTTGACTGTAGAAGCTGCTGAGCAGTGGGAATAGCAAACTGAGGATGTTTCAGCAGCTAAGGGTACAGCCTGCTATGCAAACACCTTCCTAGGTGGGTGTAAGGGGGCACAGGCAGGTGAGGAGGCAGGTGGTTTAACTTCCTGGACTGAGAGTGAGCTGTGCTAGAAGAAAGACTTGGTGAGTATGAGAGTAATATGGGAGCTGTGCAGGAAGGAAGAAGACAAATGGGGGTGGCAAATTCCCTAGTTTTATTTCTAACCTGAGGATGACACTGCAATAGAACTCACAGGCCATTGCTGCAGTGTGATGTGTTGGGCAGCCCTGGCTGTGTGCATGCTTGGAGGGCACTGCCAGGTCTCCAATCCCTCAGCACAGCATTGCAGCACCTCTGGCCCTGCTCTACACAGGGTCTCTGGGCTGGGCTTTTCTGAGACCAGAGCTGTGTGATGGCTGTGGGTGTTCTCCCTACACAGAGGAGACTGGCACAAGCAGAAGTGTATCTCTCTGTGCTGCCTTCAAGCACTCCCTGCCAGAAAAATGGGGCAGGAAGGAAAAGGGCTGAAATACTGAGGGGGGAATTGGGAGTTCTTGATGTCGACAACAGCGTGTGCCTCTGCCTTCTTTCCAGGGTGTTAGCAAGGTAGGTTTCACAAGGGACAAAGCCTTCATCCAAGATTATCTTGCTAACATCATTGCATATGATTTTAAATGCTTTGTCATCAATAATCAACCCTACTATTCTGTCTGTGTCTTTGGCCTCCCCTCCTTGTAACCAATGAGTTGCCTTGAGAAGTGATTGTGTGATTCCTGTTTGGCTGTGGGGAATAGCAGCTTTCCTCTACGTGGCAAAATCTTAGCAATGCTTTTTGTAAACCAGAGTTCCCTCTTTCTCCCACTGTTTCAGGAATGTCTCAGACTATTATTTCAGCAGGCACTGCTCATTCATAAAAGGCTGGGTGTATCACAACCCCTTGAGTTAACTCTGTGAGTTATCCCCCTGTGTTCTTGGCTTTTCTGGGAGTTCATGCTCAACAGGAAGGGCTTGAAGAGATGTTGTGTCAGAAGGGTGCCCAGCAGTATGCTGATGAACCAGAATGGAGCAAACCTACATATTTGGTTCTTAGGATACTTACTTTGACTTCCTTTTAAGAAAGTGTGTATTTAGGACTTGTTCACGCTTGAGGCAGCCTTTGTTTAATTGCTGTCCCAAGAAGGAATATGTACTTTAAACCTGGATTCCTTTCAGCATAGGTTTTTTGAACTCTTTTTCATCTTGTTAACTAAGGCATGAAAGAAAGGGAAAAAGTCCTTTAGATGACTTCAGTAATGAAATATGCAGACACTAACGGTGGTTGTTGTACAGCTGACTGTGCCATTAGCCTGGCACTGTGTGGGGTTAGAGACACATAGCCAGCTAAGCCAGCCAGGACTGCAGGGCCACAGCTTTCCCTCTGCCTATGGTGTGTTGAACTCCTCAGCCCTGGCCATATGACCCTCTGTTGGGCAGCACACCCATTCTTTGCCCAGGGATGTCACAGGTATAGGAGGTTTATGGTTCCTGTTCCATCAGAAAGGTAGAAGTGGTCGTATGGAATTGAAGGGGTGTGGAGTGGCAAAGAAGGAAGATATAGAGGAAAGGAGCTATGGGAGACTGGCTGATTAGCAATTACTATTAAGATGTGTATTTATGCATGTGCAAGTGCTGAACATCAGATTTTAACCTTTTTTAATTCATTTTGAGGTCAATTTAAACAGACTTCTTTTGTGTGGGGCAGTATGCTTGAATTTAACTTGGTACCTGCAGCTGTGGTTAGTGATGCTTGGTGTCATGGACTAATCGCAGGGGACAGGGGGGCTTTTGCAGTAGGAAAATGTGATGAAAGAGGGAGACCTGGCTCACTGACATATGTAACACTGCACTTGCTCCACAGCCTATTGTAGCTGCAACTCCACTGTGCTTCATTCTCACTCTGCAATTTCACTCTGGCTCCAGTTCAGTGATTTTTGTCTGTCTTGAGTGCATTTTTCCTTCTTTCTCTGAGATTTTATGGCTGTTACAAGTGCCAGCATGCAAACCTTCTTGCATCTTGTTTTGTCAAACCCTTTAGACTTTTTTATTGTTTTGTTTTCCATGATTGGTATTTCTTTGTTCGATTCAGGTTAGAATTGCCCCTACTGTCACTACCTGGAGTAACAAAACTCCTACTGCCCTTCCCAGCCATCCTCCTGCAGGCTGTCCCTCTGACACACAGGTATAACCTTCATTATTCCTCTCTGAGCCCCTGCTCCACCTTGATATGTCCCCTGGTGTAGTCTGTATGCTTGACATATTCTGGTACAGATAGACAGAAGGAGCAGCTCTGGTGCTCTGGTTTTACTCCTTTTCATCTCATTACTTTTTTTTCACCAGCACCCAGATGGGTGACTTTGGAAAGCCTTGAGTGGGAGCTCAGTGTGATCTGAGCCTCCCCAGCCCTTGCCCCACCCTGGAATATTTGAAGTATGATGTTATTTTTCCTTTCTCCTCTTTCCATGGAAATCAGAAGCTTCAGAGTTAATGTTTGTTTAGTTGAAAGATGGCAGGGTGCTCTCAGACTGCCTGAATAACAGGCAGCACTAGCAGGGACCTCTTCCTTGTGCAGGAAGGTGTGTGCTGCTCTGCTTGCTGCTGAAGTCACTGCACATACAGGCTGTGCTTTCAGTGCTAGGCTGGGCACCCTCAGGCACTGGGCTGTTTGGAGGTATTTGCCCCTGTGCTGGTTGTTCTTCCAGGGAATGTGGTTTCAGGCCTTGAGATGTGAACTGATCATTTTGTTACAGTTCAGTGCTGCATTAATGTTGCTGACTAAATCTTATCTCTCCCAACCTGAAATTTAATTTTTCCTGAAATCTTTTTGCTACAGGGAGACAACCCACCTCCTCCAGGGTTTATCGTGCCAGGTGCCGTTAACCCCAACATGCCACCGCAGCAAGGCACAACTTCCAATTACAGCATGTACTCACAAGCAGGGACACGGCCAACGTACCCACAAAGTGAGTAGCAGCAGCTTCCCCCTCTCTCCCTCCCACCCAGGTGAACCAGCTACATTTACGTGGGGGTAACCAATCCCTTCCCTGTGTTCAGACCAAGCCAATCCCACATTTCCTGTGGGGTGGGGGGAAAAGGGCTCCTGAGATTACATCTGAGGGTTGTCATTTCATGGTGGGGTTCAAACATTAGACACCCTCTGTCAAACACTGTCTCCTCGGCTGAGAAGGTGTCTTCCCACAGCTTAGTCTCATTCCTCAGCTGGCCCTTCCCAAGGGTGTTCTGGGGTCAGAAACTCTAAAGTCTGAGTTCTGGAAAAGCAGCACATGCCTGGTAAAGAGAGACACACAGCTCATCTGTGTGCAGCTGAACCATCTACTTCTCAGTGGGACTCCTTGAAAATGGGAAAGGGGATGAAGAAATGAGGGCAGTAGTAGAGATGAGTGATAGGGGGACAGAGCACTGACACTCAAGGCAGGGACTGAAAGTACAGGTGTGAGGGAGGAAAAATGGGCTTAGATGGGCAGCACTGATAGTGAAATTAAGCTGTGGGGCCCACAGTGAAAGGCTGTGAGCTTACACTTGCTTCAAGAGTCTGTTGGCCATTTCCTTGGCCTAGGATTTTGCTTTGTGCAAACCTGGGACAGGCCTTTCCCTCTGAGCATTGCAGTGACCCACAGGACAGCAGTGTCCATGTGCCCCAGTCCCCTCCCAGGTGGCACGGTGGCTCTGGGCCAGTGACTGTGTGGGGGAGAAGAAGAGTCCTTGCAGCCAAGGCCATCCTTTCTGTGCCTCCGGGCTCCCAGTGGCAGGCTGGGATTTTGAACAGTGCTAGAGTACAAGCAGAGTTGTGGGAGCCAGGATTTGGCTGGACAGGTAAGTGGTTTGAGGCGGTAGGGGCATGAAAAGATTTGGGTGAAGAAGGAAGCAGAAGAAACCTGTTCCTCTATTATGAACTCACTGACTGAATATTTTCTCTCCCTGTTTGTAGCTTATCAGGCCACGCAGCAGTACTCCTCTGGAACAGGGGGACCAGCTCTTTATCAGCCTCAGCAGCCTATCGCTGTCCCTGCTTCAGCCTCTTACCCAAACCCTGCCCCTAACACTGCTCCTCCCTACCTGCCCTCTACCCCTGCCCACCCCATGCCCTCCCCTCTGTACCCTGGGCAGCCTCAACCTTCCCCAACAAGCCTGAATCCCATTTCCCCCTTCCCTGTTCCTTCTTCTGGCACATCCTTTCAGCATGGCAGGCCAGGACCTCCAGCAACTTCTGTGGCTTATGCATTACCTACTGGACCAACAGGTACTCTGCCTGCAACCAGTGACCTTCCTGCATCCCAGAGAACAGGTCTGCGCTTGGACAGGGGGGCAGGCAGGGAGGGGGGGAGGGTTTTGGTCTATACTCACTCGGGTCAATATGCACCTTTGCCTTGTGAATGCTCTGCATGAAGTTTGCTTTTGCTTAGAGATCAATTCAAAGCATTTCTAAAACACCTCATCATCCCTGTGCATGTGGCACTGGCACAGCTGTGTTACTGCAGTGAGCACTTGATGAGCAAGTCACACCTTGTTACAGTCACAGAGTTTTTGTCTTGCCTAAGACAAGATGCTACAGCAGTCTTGTTATGAGGCTGTCATATGCCATGAGTGGATGGTGGCACAGCTGTACCTTTTGAGGCTGGTGTCAAAACCTGCTCTGTGACCAGAGAGCAAAATACAAAAATGGACAAGTTTTTCTGATCGCTGCTGACAAGATGATCCCAATTCTCCTCACAGAATGATTTTGTAAATGTGATTTGTCCCTGTGTCCCTGGCATTTTGAGCAGCCTTTCAAGCCTCAGGATTGTCAGCATATTTCATTTAAACACATTTCCTGGAGCATCAGCTCACTTCCCTTATTTTGTTCCTACCCACTTAGTGCAATGGGATTTCCTCTACCTGTGAATACCTTAAAAGATAATCAGAAGTGATTTAGAAATGCTTTTACATGTCCCTTTCTTGAGTCTCAATTAAAAGCATGTGTGTGTGGCTGACATAAAAGCAGGTTTGAGCATGCTCGGAGCGAGAGCACTGGCTAAGGTGGGACTCCATGTCTGCCTGTGACTGCCTGGGTGTTGCTATTTGCTGTGGGACAGTGACCTCGCTTGCCACAACAAACCTGTCTCTTCACTTAGCAGCCTGTGAAACAGCAGCTTCACATACGTCAGGTAGTGCAGGAAGCATGAACAGTCCTTTCCTAAACTTGGTCATAGACATACTTCACATCCAGTGGTCCAGCTGAAGTGTCAAGTGCTGGATCTGGGAAGCAGAGAGTGGAGGGAATATTAAGGAAGATTTGAGAGATGTTTCAAAGATGTTGACTCTTCTGAGAGGCTCTAATGAGCCCACTGTGATTCCCCCTCTTATTTTAGAAGTCTGTTAGTGCTGAGGCAGTGCAAAAAAGACATTTTGTCTTGGTCTTGGCAACATGAGTCCTATGAATAGGTGCTCCAGGAGTCCTTTAGGCTGGCAGCTCACACCTCTCATGGCATTGCCTTCACACACCCCCTCATGTTTTGGAGAGAAATGGTCTTTCACTTTGTCAAAAAATAGGACTGGCGTAGGGCTGCTAGAGTTGCAAGGGGAAAACAGGCCTTTTCCTTGTATTGTGCAGCCAGATCTGGTGTCCTCTCTGTTCTTAGAGATGCTGTGCTGTGACCTCTCCTGATCCCACACTACAGGGCATGTCAACATTGAATCTCCAAGCTAGAGGAATTATTACATTGGATAGAGAAAGAGTTATTGGATAGGGTTTCTACGCCTGGGATGTTAAGCAGGACATTATAATGCAGACAGCATATTTTCTGCACCTCCAAATAAATGCTGGGAACAAGAAAATTGTTCTTTCTTTTCCATTTTACTACTCAACTTGCGTCACTGGCAGTCATCTCAGATCTACCTCTTGCAAAGTTTCTTGCAGTGAAGTGACATTGTTCATGTGATATGCTCAGAGTGGGTGAAGCTGTGTGCTCTGGACAATAGAAATGAGGAACATTATTGACAATACCAGTTGGTTTGTAAAATGGCATAATCGACATAGACAGTAGTCTAACATATCCTACCTATGTCATTTTAATATAAGGGGAATTGCAGCAGTCATTATCTGTATTGCCTGGCCAAATTTCCTTTTGAAATTAAATGTTGTTCATACCAGCCTTTTTATAGAACTTTCTGAGAACTATCCATGCTGCTTAAGTTTTTCCCAGCAGCTGTGGTGAAAAGATAGCCAGTATAAAGTGTCAAGTGCTCAGGAACCCAAACTTGGGCATCTTCTCTGATTTCTGGCAAACAGCAGCCTTAGTCAGAAATGCAGAGGTGGACTTCAGAGCATGGCAAGGTGCTGAGGCCAGGGTAGCTCATGAATGTGGGCTGCTGGCACACAAGTGCTGCCTGCAGCTGGAGAAATATGATAAAAAGAAAAAGGTGTCTGAAAAGCACACTCGGTTCCCTTCCAGTGTTTAGATTACACCTTTCAAAAAGCATACAAACAAGGAAAAATACCCCTTGTTTTGTAAGTGGAAAAATGACAGTGTGATGCTTAATATGCTTAACTACCAGCATCTTTTTGAGCAGCTGCATTGCTGAGTGAAGGATGCCTTGGCATGAGATCCTGTAGAACCACAGAAATCTTCAGCAAGAAGCAGACCTCACCTGTAATTCAGTGTTCTAGTGCAGAGCATACAGTGATGCTGATCTTGGCATTGAAGTGGTGTGCTTTTGTGTGTGGTGATATTCTAATCTGAGAACATCATGTTTCACTGTGACTCATTTAAAGGGAGGGGGTGAGGCAGGAAGGAAGAAGTTCTCAAATCTGAAGTCTTGAAAGGCTCCTGACCTTTGAACTGGCTTGGATTTAAAGATGCACTTAAAGAAACAGTTCTATAAATATCTTCTAGTTTTTGGCAAATGCATATAGCATCAGTATGTTAAGCTGTCCTTGGAGTTTCAGTAAGCAAGGAAAGCCCACACTTAATTTCATTTTCAACCTTTCTCACTTTGTTTTATGATAGGTCTTTGAACCTGCTTTCAAGGGAGTTTTAATTTTCAGCATCTTGAATGCTGTTTGAAAATGTGATAGACCAATTCTTAGCTAAAGGAAGAGTTTGCACTAGAACAATAAGCACATCAGACCAACCCCAGAGACAGAAGTTATCTCCAGAGTTCCTCTTTGTTTTAAAATAGTGAAGGCTTTATTGTCTGTGTCATTTGGATTTGTTACTCAGTCTGAGCAAGCAATGTGTCATTTTTGTGTGAGTGTAAAGTTGCTATGTGAGCATACTTTTGTTGCTGGGCTGCATGCAGTTGAGTGTGTGCCTTGATTTGAGAAAATACTTGGATATCCACCTTAAAGTCAAGTACTTTAAGGATCTCTTGAAAAGCTTTCTGGAACAGTAAAACGATATTGAGAAGATCGCTGCTAAGAGTAATGGTATGTCAGCTGCACTGGAATAGAAAATGAGAACACCAGAGATAAGAAAATGAGCCAGAAGTCTGCGAAATTTGTTAAAACAACTAAAACACTGATTTACTGCGTGGAAAGAGCAAGGCTTGTTTTCGGGGAACATAGACAAAAGCAGTTCCATGGGGTGTGGTTTGAACAAATGACATTGGTATTAGTTTAGGTGTTTTTCTCCTGACTTCTCGTGCTTATTGAAACTAAATTGCTAATCAAAAATTGCAGACCAATTGTTTTATTGTTTTTGAAGAAAATCTTTTTTTTAGTTCTCTTTTGCGTTTTGTCTGCAGAAAGCCTACCAACTCAAGACCAGGCCTCCCCCTTTGCAGGTGAACTAGGTACCACCTAACCTGAAAATAATTACAGCCACTATGTGAAATTAATTGAACAGACATCAATTATGCATATGTTCTTCAGAGAACACTGTGTGATGCTGTTTGCTAATCAGACGTTAATCAAATCAATTTTTAATTCCTTAATTAAAACAAATAACAACATATCTGGAATTTTTAACCACAGAAACAAAATCTGGTTTTCCTTTTTTAAAGCAAATTATTCCAGGAAATTAACAGTGGTAGCAGTTTGGGACATTTTCCTACTATCAGCACTGCAGCAGTTAGAGTCCCTGGATCTGAAATACTCTGGGATTTTCTGCATAGGGAGGAATAGAGGAGCCCTGGGGGCACATGGCTGCCAGAAGATGTGGCACTGCCTTTGGTGAAAGAGAAAGCATATGTGAAAGGGATTTTACATTGTTCTTAATTTACCCCTTTAACATACTCAGGATGTGGAAACTGTTTAACAAAAGATCAGGAGCAAATTCTGCAGTGACGTTAAGCTGTGCTGTGTAAGGTTGAATTCATCATCTGCTAAGTGAAAAACACTGTGGTGAAAAAGTCCATTGAGCAGGGATTTGGTTTTGTTGGCTTTTTGTGGCTTTGTACAATAAATCCTGATTACTGGATGAGGCCGTGGTAATGCTGGGATGTAATGCTGTGGTCCCAATTACACATGCTCCGGGATGACATGGGGGGCTGTCTCTAATGCAGTAATGTGGGTTTTGGTGCACAAATCTTGCAGCTGCACAGAGCCTGCTTTCTTGGAAGATCACAAGGTTTGGTACAGAGCAGCATCCCAGACTTGGAGTGAATCTGCTCAGACATCCTCTGTGCTTCTTCCAGTTTCAAACAAATTGCCTTTGGTGCAGAAATCTAGATTTTTTTCACCTTGCTCAAGCAGCTCTGCTCTGATTTTTGGGATACTTAGCACCCAAAAACATGCCGTAGCTGACAGGGGAAACCTGAGGTTTTGTCTCTTTTGTGTCTCCGGGGTGGCTGGGTGAATCTGGCCTGGAAAGTTTAAGGCTCCTGTTGCCTCTTACACCTCTTCTTTCTGTGTGGTGTTGCTGGAGAACATGTTTTAACTGCCATGTATAAATGTCACGTACAAGCTCTCTTCATATATAGAATCTGTGGAGCAGAGCTGTGTTTTGGGCTTAGTAGGTCCCTTTCAAAGGGCATGTCTTCTCAAAGCTTTTTTTTTCCCTGCAAGAGAAGAAAAAAATTAATAAGTTATTAATTTGAGAACAGTTGGTTAAGATCCCAAGCATGCGCAGTGGGTGCAGAGCCCAAAGGGTCTGGGGTGTTGGGAGGCTTGGCTGGTACAGCAGGTGCTCTAGCCCTCAGAGGAGGGCAGAAGAGCAGACAGAAGAGGGCAGGCTCTGCCAAGGCCCTGCCAGTTGAGCTGTGATGGGGAGCTGGCCCAGCTGAACTTAAGAAGGCATCACTGTCCTCATCCAAGGTACTTACAGTCTCTGTTTTCTTTCTGTCCTAGGGCCTCAGAATGGCTGGAATGACCCTCCCACCCTGAACAGAACTGCCAAGAAGAAGAAGGTACTCTGGGAAATCCTGCCTCAACACAATTGAGGGCTGGTCACTTGAAAAGCAGTAATTTAAGCTGCTCCTGGGACACTTGTTGGCAGGAGAAGGGAAGAGAAGGGTTAGCAAATGAAAGCTGCACCTCAAGAGCAGAAATGGCTTTTATGACTCTCCAATATGCATTATCTCTCTCAAAATACTTAAGCCTATAAAGAGGCGGTGTTTTTTTTTTCTGAAGTTACGGTTGTTAATAACAACACATCCTGGTTTGAAGGAAATGCTTCTGAATGTTTTCATCTGTGGTAAAGCCAGCAGAGTTTTGCAGAAGATGATACTTAGGCAAAATTATGAGGCTGTGCAAATTGTTATAGGTTATTGACTTTGCTTGAGCTGAAAGCAATTTATCCTGAATAAGGGTCTGACCCTGAGAGATCAGTTGAGAGTAAGACAATTTTCATGATGGAGATAATGTAGTTTTGTAAAACAGATTTAGGTTGCAGCAGGGCAGAATAACTGGGGACACCTGGCACAGAGCACAGCGAGCCTTTTCCTCCTCTGGTGCTGCTGTAGTCTGGAGTATTTCCACAGCAGTCCGTGCCACCCACTGCTCTCTGACCTTGGTGCGTATGGGAAGCAGGAGTTACTCTGTAGCACGCAAAGTGTGGGGAGAACAAAAAAAAAGTTAGAGCAGGCCAGAGAAGGTCTGGGTGAAGGCGAAGGCAGAAGTCTCCCTTACCCTTTGGGTTTTGGTCTCCACAGTTCAAGATTAAGAAGCTTTGGGAGGCTGGATCAAGGACACTGTGTGCTCCTGACTGCCCCAGTGCTGGGATGTTTGTCCCACAGCAGCCTGCATGCTGCCTTCGGGGCTTCAGGCTCTGGAGTAGAAGGAAGAAAGTTGTCAGAAAGGATAACTGCTAGACCTGAGAGCTCAAGAAGCAGCCTTCTGTAAACAGGGTTTTTGTTACTGCTGTGTATGTGTGTGTGTTAAAGCCAGAATTTCTGCCATAGCCAAGGCTTGAGGGCTGGCTCTCTTCTAAATGAGGAGTCATGCTTGTTCCCTGTTGGATATTTAACAAATCTGTCAGTCGTGTTTCTATGTTTGTTTCCCTTCTGTCCGCTGTCTGAGGGGTGGTTTAGGATATTATAAGATGACTCACCACATGGACTGTTACAAAATTGAAGAGACGTCTGGCATTTCAAGCCATAATTTTAAACTGTTTTCTTCCTAACTAAGAACTTATTCACCACTCAAAAGTTTATTGCTCTGATTCATTGCTTTTAGAACTGACTTTGCTGCTGATTTTGGAATTTGTTTTTTTTTGCTATCCCAAACCACTAGCATCATTCATTCAGGGTTCTGTAATCTTTCCTTTTTTTCCATGTGCACCCAAAGAAATATGCATGTTCCCAGGGAAGCCCTTTCTTTTGTTTGGATTTCTGTACCATACATAGCAGAGGCCAGTAGCACATTTTGTTTCTTCCCTCTACCAAATGTTTCTGAAACACCCCTGTGTAAAGACTGGCAGATGCTTAGGGATGAGTCTGAAATGCACCCATAATCTGTCTTAGCACAAACCTGTGTGCCAGAGGCTTGAAAGGCTTTCAGAAGCATTATTGGAGCATGTTGCTAGCTGTGACCTCCGTACTGCACGGACAAAAATATATCCTTGGAAGTGAGACAAAAATCTAAATATAATGACCCAAGAGTAAGAATAGATGTAGGTGTAGATTAGTTTTCCCTTCTAATAGTGCTGGTCTGCCAAACCTCTGTTTTGTGCCCTTGGCAGAGGGAGGGTGGCTCTGATCTTAAGTGGCTGCACCCAGTTCTTGGGGCCAGGGGCAGGCTGGACTGTCTCAAGATACTTTTTACTGTGCAGCCAGCGGAATGGATTTGTTTAGCTAGAGTGAAATCCTGTTATTTCTATATCCAGAGCTCTCAATTACTGTGGGCTGGGAGGTCTGTAAGAGCTGGGCATTATGCTCTGCCCGCAGCAGCCACAACACCATAAATGCCCTATTTATTTTTTGGTTTTATTTTGGTTTTCCCCAGGTCCCTGATAACTTCCTGCCTCCAGTTCCCATCACTTCCCCCATCATGAACCCGCTGGCGGATCCGCAGCCTCAGATGCAGCAGCCTCCAGGTCCGGCAGCTCCAGCCAGTGCCCCCAGCCTCCAACCTCCGCACCTCCCCACAGGGCCACTGCTGCAGGGCAGCTTCCAGCCTGCTCAGCCCCTGGGGCCATCCATCCTGCCACCTGCTGCTTCCAAACCCAGCACGGAGGGGGCCCCTGGTGCCCCAATTGGCAATGCCATCCAGGTAACAGCCCCACCACTGTGTGGCCTTAGGTTGTCCATCAGCAGAGCCTGGGATCCTGTTGGCCAGGCATTTCCTGTACCTGCAAAATGCACTGTGGAGTTTTTAGTCACTAGCTTTGCACCATGCTGGTGTTTTGCTACTGCAGTCTTCACTCAGATGCCACTTTTTTGCAATTAATACTATAGTCAGTATGGGCCAACAAGCAAACTCCCTCTGCAGCTTCCCAGCTTCCCAGAGGGAGCAACACCAGAGGCTGCTAATGTCACCTCCACACACCCACAGGAAGAAATAAGAGTTGTGCCAAGCTAACTAATGATGCCACTTGGTTTAGTCAAAAACAACATGTGGGCACAGTGACCTGGAAAAGCCTTACCTGTTCTGTTTCTCAGCATGTGCAGGCACTGCCAACAGAGAAGATTACCAAGAAGCCCATCCCTGAGGAGCACCTTATTCTGAAGACAACATTTGAAGCTCTTATCCAGAGGTGCCTGCTGTCCGCCTCCGATCCGGTAGGTCCCTGCAGTGTTCCCAGAGCACCCCTGTGTTTGGATGAATGTGCTGCTGCCTGCAGCACAGGTGACCATCACAGCCTCTCCTTTGGTCCCTCTAAAGGCTGCTTTGAGCAGCCATGAGCAATGTGTAAGAAAGCCACGTGCACATAGGGTGTGGAAATCCGAGGTCAGAACACAGCCCAGCTGCCGAAGTACTCTGACTCTGGTCCTTGCAGCCCTCAGTGTCGTCAGAGACTCGTAATGCTGTTTATGGGCAGGGAATTAACCCACTGCAGCCCCCTGTGCTGCTCTCTTCAGGGGAGAAGGGTTTGAATTGGTTACAGTTAAGGTTTTGATGGTTAAAAAGTTAATTAAAAATTCTAAAACCTTCAGAGAGAGCTGTCTGCCTTTCTGTCCAGTGATCTCTGTGGAGGCATGCCCTGTACATTTACTTAACTGCTTCTGCTTTTTATAATTCAGAGCATGAAGCAGCTGGAATTATGCCAGGTCTGAGCCGAGGCTCACATACGTGAATACACACCTCCGATTTTGATCTGTGATTTCCATTAACAAACTCATTTTGAAAGATAAAAATGACTAGCAGAGAAGTGCAAGGTTAGCAGCTTTAGCACAACCGCTGGAGCTGGATAGGAAAAACATTTCCTGTGGCAGCCAGCACTTTGTAAACAAGCCATCCTTTTTAAAGCTTCTCATTTATTTCTGGTGGTCAGTAAATAATATGCTACCCCAAAGCCCAGATGCTGACTGTTCAGCTTGTGCCTGCCACTTGCTGAAGGGTGGTGCTGGTGCTGTGCAGAGGGCTTTGTGCACTAAATTTGCTTGGTTAGCAGCACAGACTCATGCTCCTGTTATATATATATATATAGTGTATACTGCACACTCTTTGACCTTTTCTTCGTCTGAGTGCCCCTTCTCCCAGACAAAGAAGGCAAAAGCATTCTGCTCACATCTGCACCTAGAGATTGCTTTCCTGCTCCACCGTCACATTTTGCTTGCTTCTTGTTAAGTCTCTCTGATTTTCTTTGGCAGAGCAAGTGTTTCAGCACACAGAGGTGAGACACCACCCTGACTGTACACATCAGTTATTGTCAGAACAAATGCAGACACTATTGATTACATTCTAAAGCGGAAGATGGGAAGAGGAAGCAAAGAGTGAGGAGGATAACCACGTTGCACTTCCACCTCATTTTTCTGGCTGGAGAGATGTCTTCTGTTCATGAGACACAATTTATTCTTTGTTGTCCTAGTTGACCATCTGTAAAATGAAAATAGTGTGTTCTCATGTTTACGATTTTGAAACAAATGTTATGAAGTTCATGTATCTGAGTTACCCAGTCCAAAAAAATGAACCAGTTTATTACCTGCTCCTCCTGGAGTACTTTTTCCTTACCCGTCCCAGTTCCTTGACAGCATAACTGGTGCTGAGGCGTTTTTCACACATGGCACAAGATCCACGTGCTGTGTTCTCCTTTATGTCCTCTGCCATCTTTCCCTAATTTCTAGCAGCTTTCCCTAACAGCTTTCCCTAATTTCTAGCACAGCAGGCAGCCATCAGCCTGTCTTCACGCTTGAGCTAGAGCATTCCCATAGGCTTTGTTTTCTCTCTGGGCAATATTTAATCCAGATAAATGTTTCCAGTTGCCAGGGAAAATGGCACTATCCTACGTGAAGGAGGTGGATTGATGTGCATACTAATTTAGGGGGAAGTTCCATTACTCTTGTGCACTGATGTCATTTCTGCTGCTGTCCACGAGCTTTTTTTGTGCTCCTGCAGTTGTAACCCTGATGCTTTATCAGGATCTGGATTAAAATCTACGATTTCTGTGGATGTTGGTTTAAAGAAATAAGTAGATAAAAAATGCATTTCTTCAGTAGCTGCTGCTGCAGGTGGAATATACTGGTGTTATTTTAAGAGCCTTTGGTGGCAAAATAATTCCAGGTACATCAGGAGTGGTTTATTCTATAAAAGTCATGGAAGCACAAAGGATCTGTGAGGACGTTTTGGGGTAGGCTATTTTTCTATTGACACTAAAAACTTACAAACTCCTGGCATTACTAATCGTATGAGGGAAAATATAATTAGGATTTGCCATAAATGACCGAGTTGTACTTATTTAGACTTGAGTATCTGCATGTGCCCTTAAGCTCTCATTGACGTTGCTGGATGCTTAATTCCAGTAAGAATTTTATCCAGTTATTATGCTTTGCCAGTGAACCATAGGAAAAAAAATTGGTGCTGCAGCTCAGAATTCTGTCACTTTATCAGCTATACCAGAGGGCTTTGGAAATGCCCAGTGGCTTTTGGGGTGCACCTCTATGGTTTTCTGTTTCTCTGTAGCAACCTAGAGTGGTTACATGTGGAGAACTACAGTCACATCATGTGGTGTTTCCTAACAAAATCTGGGGAGAAAAGTACAGAACAAAGAATTCAAATGATGTGTTATGAAGATGTTGTTGAAGAAGGAATTTGATGTGCTGCATGGACCTCTTTGCAGTGATATCAGATCAGTATGGTGTTCTTAAAATCCCTGTATTTTAGTGTCTTCATTTCTTTTGCAGCAAACCAAGAGGAAACTGGATGATGCAAATAAACGCCTGGAGTTTCTATATGACAAACTTAGGGAACAGACAGTAAGTTCTGTTTTACTTCCTCCCACCCCCCCAATCAATTATTGCCAATTACTTAATTGGTGGTGTGGACCCCTCTGCAATGTGTAGCATGTGCTTGTTCTTTCTTTGAAAAAGTATGCTTCAAATCCATTTGTTGGATGTTTGTATGGATTTCTTAGAGAACAGCTAGATAGTGTGCTTGGCCCCAAATGCCTGTGCAGACTTTACACTGTTTTGGGGTCATGTCATGAGTTTTATGCTGCTGTGCAGAGACTGTGCTGATCCAAAGAGCAGAGCTCCTTGCAGCTGGCACTGTTTCTCTGCTCCCAGCAGGAAGTGAGGCACGGCCGGAGGTCAAAAAAGAACTCGGGGGACTTAAATGTTGGAGGCTTACTGACTTCACTGGAAGGCAGTGTGCAAGTACTTTTGAAGATCTGGTAATTTTTCTTAAGCCTTCCAGGAGGCTTTGGCAGAATAAAGGACTGTGCTTAGATGTCTTAGTACCTTAGGATTAGAGTGATCTAATCCTGTTATTGTCAGGCCATGTTTGCTGAGCAATTAACTTTAGCCCAAAGGCATAAGAGCCCAGGGGGTTTTTCACAGTGCCACAGTCTGTCACAGCAGGTCTCCCATGCCAGGGAATTGCATCCAGGGGCTGGCAGTGAAGGCTTGCAGGGCTTAGAAATGCTGCAGAGAAGGTATGTTGTGGTTGAAGTCTGTTGTTAGCCTTCCCGATGACTGTTTCCCAGTGGGATGAAGCTCTGAAGGTGGCTATCCCTAATGAAAGAAGCGTATTGCTTCACCTTCCTGCAGGCCAAACATTGCACTCAGAATTTCTGTTTTTCTGGCACTAGTGTACAGAGATGTTTTTCCTTTCTGCTGACCTGCCTTGCCTGGCTTCCTTGCAGCTCTCTCCAACCATCATCAGTGGTTTGCACAACATTGTGAAGAGCATTGAAACCCGCAACTACCAGGAAGGACTGAACATCCACACACACATCGTCAGCACCAGCAACTTCAGTGAGACCTCTGCTTTCATGCCAGTTCTGAAAGTTGTCCTCACCCAGGCCAATAAGCTGGGGGTGTGAAGTAGCTCTGCCCTTGCAAAGCCTCGATGGTTGCTTTTCCAAAGAAGTGCATTTCTACAGCAAACATGCAGGAAACGGACCAAATGCTCGTCCTCACAGCATGTCGCGGTAGAGCGCTGAGAAATGGCATTACACTCTCCCTGCAGAATACTTTGCTCTAGAAGGGCTCTGGAGCCCTGGTGCTTTTCTTTTTATTTTAATCCTTTTCCCATCCCTAATGATTCTCATCTACAAATAGTGTATTTAATGGATGATGTCCCATATTGTCAATTTTTAGATGCATGTTACACTGCTAAACAGTGGCTTTTAATAACAGATGTATGTGGTAAAGCAACAAGATAGGTTGTGTATCGGACCCTAAAACAGATTATCCACTTCCACCCCTCTATTCCTTATCCACTGGATTAAAAAGTCTGATCATGTTAAAAGTGTACTTTGTCTTTCATTTTATGAAGCTCCTTGCAGTCCTGTTATTACAACTACATGTTAAATAGCTTAATTGTTCACTGGGGCAAATGAGCAAATTAAAGGTTAATGTGATATTTTCAGTAAGTGTAAATTTATTAAAATGTGTCTTTATGCAGTGCAATGTAGAGACTTTGAACCTGGAGTACAGTGGGTGGCGTTCTGTTGTGTCCTTGGCACAAGGATAGTTCCATGTCTATCACTGAAAGCTCTGTGTGGGATACAAAGAACAGCAGTTGAAAGGAAATGTCTGTGTTTGGGGAAAAAAAAAGTCAGTTTTGCATGAAAACTACCTAAAATATTGGTGCTTGTGGACTGTGGATTTGACAATACATGCCACAAGAAATAATATAAATAACAATGTAATCACTGCTAGCTCCTGTGACTTAAACAGATTTGTCAGGCAAAACAATTTTTGTTTTCCTTTCCAGCATTTTCTTACCTCATAAACATTTATAATTGGTTAATATAAAGCATTAGTTTGGAGTTGCCTTGTTTCAGGAGTTTAAAAAACAATTGAAGTAATTTTCTTCCCCTTGATCTGGGTTAAATGTTTCTAAGTAGTTGTTGTAAGTATTCTTATACTTAAATAAGTATACCTAGTATTCAGCTCCTGTAAATTGGAAGATTTGCAGGTATCCTTTATTCATCATGCCCTTGATAAAAACTCTAGTGTTGGCTGAATTACATCAGAAACATAAAGTATTTTAATGCTTCCAGAAACTAGTAATAAGAAAGTGGCAGTCTACCTCACTGGGGAGAATCATTCAGGTCACCCTGTGGACTTGGAATGAAATGCTGAGGGTCTGATAATAGGGAAGGTGGGAGGGAAGGGGATGCACAGAAGCAGAAATGTTGATATCTGCAGCTAAAGCAGAATTTGGGCAGCACCATACCCCAGGATCTCTGCACATGTGGAGAAGACTGCTGCACTGAACTTCTGTGCTGATGCCTCCCTCAGGGCAACTGGGCACTGTCTGGCCAGAGAAACACCCTTATGGCTAGATTCAAGGTGGAAAAGGAACAACTTTAAATGAAAGAACACATTCAAAGGTAAAGAGGAGAAATAAAAAAAAAACTCAGTAGGGTGGAAAGCAGGTGTGCCTGGCTGGCCTGGGGTTTCTGTGATGCACTGTTCAGCAAGGAAAACAAAAGAGAATCTGGGTATATCAAGACCAAACTGGCAGGTATGAGGTCATGCTAAAGGAATTCAGAAGCTGGTCATGCATATGCTTTCACTGAGTGTTTCTGGGAGTACTCCGACAAGAAGCAGGAGTGGTGGCAAGCATTGTTATGTGAAGCTGGCTGTTTCTGGCAGTAACAACTAGAGAGACTGGGTGGTGGTGGCAGAAGTGGGATGCATTCTGTGGTGCAGTGTGCAGAGTTGTGAGCAAAAGCAGCAATGTAAATTAGAAGCTTCTAAACTGGGAATAAGAAAAGCAGCAGGACCCAAAAGGATTACTGGGAGAAGCTTCTCTGTAGGATATGGCTGTGTAAGTGCCAAGCAACATTTAGTGGCATCTCACAAGCTTATATGAGACTTCCATCCATGCAAAAAAAGATGCCAAATGAGAAGAGATTCAGCAAGGTGCACAGATGTCAGGAACTGAAGAGTAACAGGAAGAGATTAAATAAACTTTGCTTGTTCACCTTGTGAAGAGCACAAGGGGATCAGGTTGATTGGAACTAAAGAACAGTGTTAGCATGAGAACAAATATGGTATGAGCTGGTGATGCAGAGGTTTTATCTGGAAAGTGAAGCAGTTAAAAATGAGACCACTAGATCACAGAGAAACACTGAGGGGTTTGAGGGGATAGTATCTTAGAGTACTGTGGTGTTGCATCACTGGCTTGGACACTGTCAGCAATGGAGCAATCCTGCTCTCCTTGCTGAAAGGAAAACTGTCTTCTGCCTCAGCACTTGTCAAGAGCTCAGGACCAGAAAACTGCACTGTCCGAGTACATCACAGGAGTGGATGCAAAAATCTGCTCCTCCTCTCCTGAGAGCAGCTGAGATGAATTATCAGCTATGCTGCCGTCTGTTCATATCTTCAAGGAATGCCAAGCAATTAGCCACCCATCTGATATAAATGCAAACGGCCATCTTTGCTTACAGAAGGCAATGAAGCCCTGCCAAGTTATGCTGGTAAAAGAACCTGGCCCCAAATAGCCTAATTTTGATCCAACTGAGAAGAATTTATGCCATGGCACTAATACCAACCAAGCTACTCCTCTTTGTGGTCCCCAAGGCTGCAAAATTTCAAGAAAAAGGAATGGAAGGAAATTCAGAGATGTAATCTGGGCAGCATGGGTGTTGTCTGATGGCAGCTGGCATGAGCAGGTACCTTGCTACTTTAGCAATCACCACCAAGGCAAAAGGACCAGCAAGAGAGTCTGGGAAAGGGCAGCATTAAAGGAGTTGTCTCCTATTTGCTGGTAAACAGGTGGAGATGTAACAGGGGCAGTACTGCAGAGAGGGCTGAGTACAGGCAGGATACCTAAGTTAAGTATTCGACTGAAAACCTTTTTCTGCTTGTAAAGCTCTGTAATGGATTTATCTTGGTTTTCCTGGCAGAAATCCAAGGTCAGCATTAGACATGGATGTTGCAGATTGTCTTCTAATTGCTGCTGCATTTCTAGCCTGTGCAATGTTTACATCAGAGTTGTCCTGTGTTGTGCCTTTTGGATAACACAGCTCCCCAAGGTACAGATTGGGAATGCGGGTTTACTGTTTGGTAACCATGTTTTCCCTGCCCAGAAGGAAGCATATGCTGGACTGACTGGGCTATTGAGAGAGAAGAGAGGGAACTCTTGCTGTCATAGTTGTTTTCGCCAAAAAAAAACAATGGAAGGGAGGGGATGTGTTTTGAGAAGCCTGGCAGAGAGCATGCAGAGCAGTGGCACCATTCTCCCAGAGTTCTGCAGTCTCCCCTCAGCTTCATCCTCACCACCATGCTGGTATCTGGCTTCAGCAACACAAACCACCCTGTGTTGGAGTTATGCCTGAGAGGGGAAATAAATTAGACCCTGAGTCGGGTATTTCCCTCCCTCCCCAGTATCTGAGATCCCACATGGTTCCATATCCCTAAGGGTTCACTGTTCTAACCTGCTTTAAGCATCCATTGCAAAGGCAGAGGAGCATGTATAGAGCTAGGCACAGCTCAAAGTTTAAGTGAAAAACAAACACAGCCAAACATCTGCCACCAGCTGACAGCACCTCCCCTGCAGGAGATGCTGAGCCTCCCTCCCATTGAGGTGCCTGGTGCTGAGCTGAGTTGTTCAGCCTTGAACAAGAGCCAAGGCCACTGTCAGAGTATGCTGAGGAATGTAATAAACAATGTACTGATACCAGGAACAGCTTCAACACGTCCAATCTTAAATGGGTAATCTCCCGGCCTTGACTTGCTGTATGCTGGGTTGATCAGTCTCGTGTTTTCTCTGTCGGGCCTACAGATCAAACACATATATCACCAAATGACCAGTCAGGATGGATGTATGGATAATTTAATGCAATCCTCAATCAAAAGAGGCTAAACTGATTAAAATTTCTGGGAGCTTTAGAGCTGCAAGTTAGCCAGAAAAGCATCTAATTAAGAGAGGATTTATTAAGAAGCACCCAAAAAAAGGCAACTGCAGCTGGCCTGATCAGTAAGTCTGTGCCTGCCTGGACAGCACATAGAAGACTTCTTGGGAACCTGTTGCCCGAATTCTTTGCCAGGCACACAGGAAGCACTTCAATTCACAAACACTGAGCACGTATTTCGCCACTCTGATGATTTAGCCTTTGTTTCCTTCTTTAGCACTGAAAACATTCATTTGAACAATGCTTTGGGAAGATTACTTCATTTTTCATGGCAAGAGAAAAGAAAACAAAAAGGCCACTCTTGCCAACATGTTAAATAACTGTGCTAAAATGTGATGGTAGCAGGCAGGACTAAGTAGCATTAAAATAATACTCAGTGTTCACATGAACCATTTGCTACCTTTCATCATTGCTGCTCTCTTTCTTTCTTCCATGTGGAGAATTCTAGAAGAATGTTTAAAACATATCAAAAACAATCTTGGGTTTAATTATATGCTCTCTGCTGATTCACTTGTCTCAGGAGGTGTAGTTAGTAATTAATTAGCACAGCAGACTAATGTACTTTGTACTAATATCACTCATAAAGCTACTCTCTGTGGGGTCCAGGCCTGCAGTCCTAGCAATTGTCTATCAGGAGTTGAGGCCAGAAGAGCCGTTTGGGGTGGAGATGAGCTGGTGTTTGCCTGTCTCCCCCTGCTACACCGCTCTTGATGCCTGGCAATAACCTCCCCCCAAACTCCTTTGAGCAGCTTTCTGAAGGCAGAAAAGGGTTAGGTCGGATAACTAGAGAACAAGTACATTCTGGAGCTGTGCAACATTAGGACTCAGTTTTTTAATGCTTCTTAAACCTTTGTGAAAATGAAAAATGTAACTCTTCGTCTAAGACATTGCAAAGCCTTTTGAGCCCTTTGCATCCTCAGCTCCAGAGTAGTCCCAGCCTGACTCACTCCAGTAAGGCAGAGAGCCTCTAGGTCTCCTGTTACTTGGCAGCTAGGATTTTTGGTGGGACAGATATCACCCCATCAAGCTGCTGCTGCCCACCCATATGCTGCCATGCAGAGCACAGCACAACAGGCAGGTGTCAGTTGCAGGTTTAAGTGAATCCCCCCCGTGCCGCTCTCTGCAAAGTGAGAATAGAGAACACACTTTCTCTAAGAGGCAGTGCTGGACCTCTGCAAGCCCACAATGTTTTCTGCTGGAATAGGATGCTCCACAAGATTTAGGTCTTTGTCCTTTGTTCTGACGTTGGTTGTCTGACAGTCAGTTGTGCTGGTGGAGGGTAATCTGTAACCCCCTTCCTTGCAGCAAGACAAAAGGATCTCCAGCGCAGAGATGCTTGTTCCCATCAGCAGTAGGAATCTGCCAGTGAGGGATTCCCAGGTTTGTGTCGTGGGCAGCATTTCTCACCTCAGTGCAGATGATGGATGAGCCCTCTCTTCCTGGCAAGGCTGTAGAGGATGTGCAGTCACTTGCAGAGTGCACTGAAGCACTACTCAGAGCCCGTGCCTATCCATTAAGCAACCTCGTGCAGCATTTCAGCCAGGTTCAGAAAGGCATGCTCTGTCCCAGGGGGAATCACACGCTTGGATGCTGCCTACAACTGGATTTGAGTTTGTAGCCCTATCCTTGTGCCCATCAGTGAGGTGTGAGCAAGAGCTGTGCTGAGACAGACAACACAGTAAGACTCGTTTGAGGTTAGTGCACAGGAGAGCACCACGGGCTACATACAGGTCACTGGGCCACAGCTAAATGTCAGGTGCCTCTTTTACCTGCATAGAAGAGGCATTATTGCAGCACAGGAGGGAGGCCAAAGTCAGTGAACAGACAGACAGGCATGACAACAGAAAGTCCAGCTGGGATTGCTGGCAAAGGCATGATGGGCAGAGGAGGCAGAGGTTGTCACCTTTCTCTTCAAACAATGCCTTGAGTTCTCATTTACAGCACATCTGCGATCATCGTATCTGCACCATTAAGTGCAGGAGACAAAACCATGCCATTTCCAGATCTCTGAACTACACTCAGGCATTTTCCTTTTTCAGACTTGCACACCCTTTGCTTCTAAAAATATGAACCCTGGAGTATTTACTGAGAAAATCTCTTTTTGCCTTTGTTGCTGTTTTGGTTGCAGCTCCTCAGGTTTCTTCTCTAGGCAATTTTGGCTCAGTGAATGTTTCCCAATATTATTTTTTACCAAGGGAAATAGGAGTCAGATTTGCAAAGTCTTTCCTTTGCATCTCTGGGTATTAGCAAGACCTTAATCTGATGGTCCAGATCTCTCTCTGTGGCATGTAGTCCTGACATCATGACCTATGCAGACAGGTAGCTTCCTAAAACAGAGATGTTTTCACAGCATCATGGCTCCAAATGTGCTGCTTCTCGCTGCCACTGCAGTGATCCTGGGACAAACATTGATGCTGTCATTGAAGTGCCATTGCCTGATTTCTGGGATCAGGGTATCAGTGATGGGCTTCACTCCCAAGAAATGGCACTATGTAAGGACACTCAAAAAGGGAATACTTTATTCTGGCTTGGGCTTAATCTGCTCCTCCATGAGGATGAGCAACTCAGTCAGCAGTAGGGACCCCCCTGGATCCAGGTAGGCAGGGTACAAGATAATGCTTCCCTTCCAGTTTTGCGGCTGCACTTGACAAGCTTTCTCTGCATGCAGCCAGCTTTGCCTGGAAGGGGCACAAGGACTTTTTCTTCACAGAGTTACACAGTAGTGTCACTGTAAGCATCAGCACTCCCTGCACCCAGAGGACCTCTGGCCCCAACTGAGCATTTGTCATGTCATCTTTGTTTATTTGCTTTCCCTGCTGTGTTGGCTATTCTGGAAGCAAACTGATATGAACTGGAGATAAATGTGGGATATGAAACTTACAGTATTGTGTGCAAAGCCTCACAGAGACCCTTCATGGATGTGTTCATCAGTGATTCAAATTAGTTGGAAATCTTGCAAAGCAATTTGTTTGTGTTTGCCTCTTGCCAGGGTGTTTGTGGAAGGCACCTGCGAGATTTCAGTGCCACTTGCATTTTCATGAGCACACAGGACTAACATCTATCCCGTGCCATGCTTTAATAGCCTGCAAAATCCAGGTCAGGATGAATGGTTTCATCCTGCCTTTTCAAAGATATGTGCTCTCTGGTTCCCATATTTCCTTTTTCACTGGTAGCATGCCCGTTTTACTCACCCTGAGCCCCGACCTTCCTCTTCTAAACACTCAGGACAGCATGTCCATATGAGCCACAGTGTGCAGAGGTGAGCTTGGGCTGTGCGGTTTACTTCTACCAGCCTGAGGGTCACCCACAGCATGCTGTGCCCAGCACCAGCTGGGGAGCAACTGGTGTGTAAGGGGTGGGGGCTTCTTTCTGCTCCTGAACAGTGAGAGATGGAAAAATTATTAAAGGTTGGAGTTTTTTCTCCTGCCTGCCCCCAACATCATGTTGCAGAGTCCAAAACAGAAAATGAGTATCACATATCAAATCAGTAGGAAGTACATTTGAAGTTAGCCTAACAATTGACCGTGGGCACCCAAAGGAGCTCAGGGCAGGAAAGCACAGTGCAAGTTGAACCACCCATTTCTGCGGTCCTGCTACAGCAATGGAAAGACATCGCAGGCTGTAAATCACGGAGGTTCCAGTCCCAGCCAGAGGGGAGGGCTGCTGGCACTCCTGGGCCTCTCCCTCTTTCCCTCCAGTCCTCCCAGAAACATTCAAAACTAAACAAAATGCATCACAGGTAAACATTCTATCTGGACTTAGCCTCTGGTTCCCACCTAATGCCTGAAACCCTCTGTACGCTGATTGTGCAGGATGTTCCTGCTCCACCGCAGTGAAGCGCCTCGCTAGTTAACAGCGAGTTACCGTCTGCCTGCCGCTCCTGCGGGGCATCCTTCTGGCACGGCCGAACTGGCCACTAACAACACCCATACTGGCATCCCCGGTAACCTGGGGTCGGTCCTTCCTCTCCCGCAGGTCGTGGCAGAGCAGAGGGGTGGACATAGCGGGACGGGAGTCCCCCAAAACCACACCTAAGCACCGAAACAACACTCCCTCCGCGGTGGAACGGAGTAAACAACTGTGGCAGCTCCTCACTCAGGTGTGCGCTGCTGAAAAAATGCTGTCTGTTTGTTTGTTTGTTTTCAATGCCCACCCTTGTAATTCCCAGTCAGATGAACTTTACTAACTACCTCTGGAACACTCGCTCCTGCACCGATGCACCGTCTGCGCCAGTGGCATCTTTTACTCTGCTTTCATGAGATCCCATAATTAAACGCCACTGAAACCCTTCTGTCCCGGGACAGCTGCCCTCCCTCGCCCGCGGGCAGCAGAGGTGCGGGAAGGAGAGGTGCGGGAAGGAGAGGTGCCGCGCAGCAGGGGTGCGGACCAGCCGAGCATGGCGGCGCTGCCGCGGGTACGCGCCGAGAGGCGGGCGCGGGA